>KZ870313.1:41648-56829 GCA_003456935.1 Machilis hrabei | reverse complement strand
TTGAAACTGGGATCTTCTGATCAGGAGGTGAGCAACATCAAGCGCTTTCACAGTATTAATTCTAGCATCGTACAATACCCTGTAACGGCTTTGTCAGTGTGTTAAGACGGAACCAATCAAAACAAAGTTTCTCCAGACTAATTTTGACTTGTTATGTTTATGCCTTGACATAGGGTCGCCTTTTATACTGAGGAATATGGGCTAGTCCTAGGGTCATAGAGTCCTGGTTCATACCCCAGGACTCTATGACCTATGACCAGGAGTATTCAAGCACACTAACCATAAAACCAACCTGCGAATATGAGACTGGATTGCAAAGACTGTGTTCATAGGCATTGTCTAAACAATGCTTCTCTGAACAATGTTTAAACTGCTGCTCAAATTGGTTTGTAAAGTCGATAATTAAACGCAGTCTTCAAAGACAGACGTTCGACCAAGAATATGTTTGGCAACATATTTAGTGCCAATTTAGTATTTGAACAGATTTTGCAGTTAAATATGGAATTATGTGGTCATGCGCTCTGGTGGTGACATGCGCGAAGTATTAGCACATATGCAGAACACCATGGCCTAGAAGTCTGTATTTCAGCGAATATATATTATTAATTGACGTAATTTGCAAATGATTAGTAAATAAAAACTAAAATGTTACTTCACGAGTTACTGTCCTGAATAATTAGGGCTCTTTTCGATTATAGAGTGAGCTTCAATTAAATAAAAACAACATTAAAGGCAGTCCTTGACTGAACCATTGCAAGTACCTTCATTTGTAATAAAAAAATGAATGAAGAAATGTAAATATTCAGGCATTTATCTAAATAACTTCACATTTTCTTTAGTAATTAAATACTTGAAACTTTAAAATAATAAGCAGTAAACAGAAAATAGTACGTTGAAACGTTGCTGCCTCTTCTGTCGTAGTTTCGATCTTGCAAAATTAGCTCTTCGTTTGTGAAACCATCACATTATACACAAAAAATGTCCAAAAAACATTTATTTGGTGTTCTGAGACAATTAATAAAATGACGAATCACCAGAANATTCACGAAATGACAAGTTAAAGAACGGCTAAACCACCCTCAGAGCAATACCCAAAAATGGCTGTCAAAACAGCGGTTTGGCTTAAACATCGTTTTTGCAACGTCTAACTTAGACAGTGGCTAAAACACATCTTTGCAGTCCACCTGACGTGCTATACAGCAAAATGAAGCACATTTGCATGCTGTGGCTGTGTTGGTTACATTCGAGAAGGCACAAGGTGATAACAGAGCTAAAACTATCCGCAATGAACTCGGTGGAGTAAGTATTTATCAAAATACTTCAGCCTTCACTGATTTTTCTGGCACAACAAGGACGGTTTCTGGTTTAGTAATCTTGTGAAAATCAGACAAACATTGATTTTAAGCCTTTCAAACATACTACTTCAACATAAATGCAATTCATGTGCAACTGCTCACACAATGGCACCAATATGACTCCCCTGATACACAAATCAATACAAAATCACACACGCCTAGTCTGATATTTCTCATGACACTTCTGACAGTACTATCATTAGTAAATTTTCTAGTACAAATTGGACGTAACTATCAGCTTGAAAACTACAATGAAACTAGATCATTCAAGTTTTACAAAGGAATGAGATTCTTATTTTATAAAAATACACAATGCTAAGATATTACTAATAAACGGTAAAACGTTTTTTGATTCAAACAAATATTTGAAGCGCTGAACTTTGTATAGCAAGAGAAAAACCAGGCAATTACATGACCTACACGAAACAACTGNAGGTATTCACTGCATAATTCGTTTCTACAAATGTGTGGTCTCCGTACACTTNTATATAATTTAACCTACGAGGGCTTTATACAACCCAATTTTGTAACCGGATTAAGTAATGATGGCATAANGTAAAAACGATTAGAACATGGCCTATACCTTTGGGAATGGTATTACTGATTTCAGTGTATACGTTTTTCTTGGGATGGCTAACTACATAAAAAGTAGACATGGCAACAGGGGAGGAGACAGAACAATTTCAGTTTAGGGAATAGTTTAGTTCAAGACACAAAACTAAAATATGTTTGTTAGATTTACATTTAACTAACAAAAAACTGAACTTAAGAAAAACATGACTTTGGAAAAAAAATAAAAAATTTTTAACTCAAACAACTGCTATCAAACTTTATACATCTCTAAATATAATAAAATATGTTTCCCAAAATTTTTAATTTTTTTTTTTATAAAATTGTTATTAATCTATTTTTTCACAAAACATTGTTTTCCAGTTCACACACAACTTTCTTATTTTAGCATAATGTTCTTCAACGGTCACACCGACATTGTGTTGCTTAATTATACGTATTTTTACTTTTTATGATGCAAAAATATATTTTCTGGTGATAATGTTTAAACAAGAGCATTTAGTAACAAATTTAAATGAATCGTTGTGTTGTTTCATTTTCGCATTATGGTACATGGTTTTTAAAGACATATAAAGATTACGTGCACATTTATATTCAAAGAATATATAAATCAAAAGCATAACAGCAAATATAGTTAATGCATTTCAAATCAAATNNTGAGGTTTACAGAAGTGTTGTATTTGTATAACCNAACTAACAAAAATAATTCAATAATTTTAGTAGCATTTGGTTCATAAAACAATTAAACCCACCCTTTAATTTCTTGATCATTAATTTGGAATATACGAATAGGTAGTTGGTCTGAAGCACGATTATAAAACGGCCTTTTAAATGTTAACAAAACATGCAGANACACAAAATGCAGCATAGCTGGGAGACACCAAGATTAGAAACTAATGAAAAATAACTCAGTCTTATAAATTTGGAATGTGTAACCATATAGTTACTGTCTTTTATACACAACATATTTGGTCATACATATATATATATATATATATATATATATATACACACAGGGTGATTCAAAAGGTTACTCCAAAATATTTATGGCTAATATAGGTGAGCCCATTCTGAGTAGAAATAATATAGGAACATGGGGTCTGCGGTGTACCGTTTCCGAGTTTAAAGCCGTTTAGTGTAACCAATAAGGCGAGAGCTCTCTTCCACGGAAGGTTTAATCTGTCCTACGCTCNCGCCTCATTGGCTACACTAAACGGCTTNAAACTCGGAAACGGTACACCGCAGACCCCATGTTCCTATATTATTTCGACTCAGAATGGGCTCACCTATTAGCCATATATGTATATTTTGGAGTAACCTTTTGAATCATCCTGTATATACAGTTAGTTTGGAATGGTATGTCTTTTACTGGTTATTGCATTGAATATTTTCTGTTTTTAGATTGTACATGTGATAAATTTAATTATATTATTACTACACTATTCAAGTTTGTCTTCTAAATTTTTATCTTGCTATACAAGTTTGTTTATTTTGTTCTTTAAGGCTATTTTACTTGTAAAATTACAAAACAAAGTGTATAAAATTTGACAATGTTTTAAATACTGGTTAATTATTTGTTTTTGCACATTATGTCTACCCTCTTCTCCCGAGAGGTAGTGACGTTAATACGATTAATATATACACGAAGAATTTCAGAAATCCTTCTGTTACTTACGCTGTAATTAAATTTGGTTAAAAATATTTGAAACGGTCAGTTACACTGTTACATGACCAACCTGCGAACACCGCATTCGCAACAAAATTTAGCCATTAGAACAGGATACTTAGCTCCACATTCATGGCAAAACTTGGGCCGTTTTACGGACAAGTCGGACGGATTGGTAGATTCGCAACGGTCGCTCGGAGGACGGAGGGGCGGTAACGACGATTCGGATCCACTGGAACTCACTCTTCTCTCGATGCCGTCGCCAGGAAATTCTGTGGCAGAGTTTGACTGTGGAGATTTTCTTGTCAAACTTAAATANGAACAAAACATACATTTCAGAAGTTTGTGTAAAAAGCAAAAACTCAAGCACTGGTTATTACTAGAACATATCTTGTTTTAACTAACTTTGAAAAATGAGCTCGTATTCCAGTTTCCGACAAAATATGAGATATTACAAATAATTAAAAAACCATTATTATTTTATTGTGGCAACAAAATTGTTACACTTTCGAGGAGTATGAACTTAGGACCTCTGTGACCAATCCTTCACGCTTTTTAGCCACCTTAGACAAATAAAATTTCAGTCTTTGACACTTGTCACTGAAAGCCAGAGTTATTTTANTACCAGTCACTGTGAACTTGTGATAGGTCCCAAGTTTATGCCCCGCTGAAGGCTAAGCATTTTCCGAAAACAGTTAATGTAGCATTACTTTAAAACAAAACAAAACAAACTTAGGTCTTCTAGTAATAAAGCTGATAAATATTTACCCTCATATTTATAAATATCAGGGTGTCCAGTGATAACTTCCCACAAAATTCCCATACATGCATCACCATTTTTTCAGTTTGGCTTATAATATTCACAAACAAAAAAAATACCCATTTTCCAAGCCAAAATCTTAAATTTTTTAGTATAAATCTTGACAACACGAGGCCACTGACTCTGGAAGCTGCTTTGTAAACCTTTATGTCCACTAATAATATAAGTCGCTCACGAATCACGAAAAAAAAAACTGCTCTTTCGTCTAGTAAGCAGTTGAATTATACCGGGTGTCTCTAAAGTCTTCATCCGATTTCAAAGTGTTATAGCTTGAAAACGGTTAATCGTATTTGAATGAAACGCCTACAGTTCGAAAGAGGGAGTTTTCAAGTTTCATTTGGTTGGCGGGAGATGTCACTAGTGTGCAGGAGCGACACTCGCTAGCGACATCTTCCGCCAACCATCAGTCAACTCCCGTCAGTGTTGTTCGAGATGGCGAGCCAGCCGCAGAAAGCTTTTTGTGTTCTCCAGTTCCACGCATGCAAATCTGTTACAACTGTGCAGCGTGATTTCCGTTGAAGATTCGGCACTAAAGCTCCTACTGCCCAGAGCATTAGGTAGTGGTATAGCACTTTTACAGAGACGGGATGCTTGTGTGCCGCAAAACGCTCAGGTCGTCCCCACAGATCTGAGGAAAACGTAGAGCGAATTCGAAATGCGTTCACTCGCAGTCCGCAAAAATTGGCACTGTGAGCAAGCCGAGAGCTTGGCATTCCCCATCAAAGTGTTACGTCGANGTTTATCACTAAAGCTCTACAAGATTAAACTTCTGCAAGCACTTTATGAAGGGAATAATGAAAAACGCATTCAGTTTTGCAACTTCATTCTGGAGAGGGAAGAAGAGGATGAACATATCTTGTTGCGCTTGGTTTTCAGTGACGAGGCAACGTTTCATTTGTCTGGACAAGTAAACANACACAATGTCCGAATTTGGGGAACGCAACAGCCGCACGCTTTCGTGGAACATGAAAGAGATTCCCCTAAAGTTAATGTGTTTTGTGCGGTTTCGTGTGAAAAAGTATACGGCCCATTATTTTTCGCAGAGAAAACTGACTCAGGAAACTCATACCTTTGCATGTTGAGGGATTGGCTTTTTCCACAGTTGCAGCAAGGTAGTGAAGGTTTCATTTTCCAGCTAGACGGTGTGCCCCCGCACTGGCACTTGGTAGTGATGGATTTTTTGGACAATGAAATTCCTTAANGCTGGATTGGGAGAAATTGACCTCGAGATTCGGCACTTCACCTTTGGCCACCTTGTTCCCCTGACCTCACAGTATATGATTTCTTTTTGTGGGGGTTCATTAAAGATTCGGTGTATGCGCCTCCTCTACCGAACACTTCGGATGAGCTAAAGACTTGCATTACAGCAGCAGTTAGTTCTGTGATGGTAGACATGCTACGTAAGGTATGGGAAGAGTTCCACTATCAACTTGATGACTGCCGTGTGGCCAGAGGAGGCCACATTGAATATTTGTGAACATTTCATGGAAAACTTGAGGTAACTACAATTATTTTGCCTTTTGTAACAAATTTGTATTTTTTTTAAGTCAGTACAGCACTTTGAAATCGGATGAAGACTTTAGGTACACCCGGTATATTCCTTTCCAAGGGAAAAAAGGCAGAATTCCCAGATTTTAACAAATTTCCAAGGAATTCCAGTACAATTCCACGCACAAAAAAAAATTCCCGGTTTTCCAGGAATTCCCAGACGCTGGACACCCTGAATATGGACACAAGGAGTATGTGTACTTCCTGCTTTTAATAATAATAATTTTCATAAATGCTCACAATTAAGTGGCCCTACTGCCGTTGTTTTACCTGAAAAAGAATTCTCTCTATATCATTGGGCTTTAAATACTCTTTATCCTAAATATCCACAAGCANAGTAGCAAGGGTTCTGTTTCTTTNAACTACAGGCCTCGCTTACCTGACACTGTTCTAAATGCCATTTTAATGTTTAAACTACAGAATATGTGACCAAATTTAAAACATTACTAATCCTCAAAAAGGTTATTCAAATTCATTAAAAATTAGATAACGGACTACGACTTAGGTTGATTTAAAATGGCTGCTTTATTTTTGAAAATAGCACTATGTCCAAGTGGGAGTTAAACGAATATTAAACACACTAATTGTCTGAAAAAATTATGTTGAGATATGTTAAGGGTAATCGTGACATCCCAATTGTACTTAACATTTTTCGATAAGTTACTTGTATTTTTTACCGGCACACACCTGATGAAGATAATTTATTTCTCAAAAATTTCTGCTTAGTTAAATAATTTTTTACTCCATTTTATAGTTTTAGATCATTTGCCATTAAAATTCAATCAATATATTCTCACACTGACATATGTATGCTTTGTGATTTTGTAACTTTCATGTGTTTCTTTACACATCTGCACAGATTCCACATCTGAGATCCGTTTAAAATAGTGCAATTTTTACCAAATCTTAACTTCCATGACCTTGCCATTTTATTTCAGGATGGTAATAAACACCACTAATGATTCTCAAAGCTTTTATAATATGTTGCAAAACACGGCTAAAATCGGCCCAGTTATTTAAAAGTTTTTGTGGGAAAGACAAATAAAAGCGTACTGNTCAAGTTTTAAGACAGACCTCACACTGTGGTCTCTTTTAGATAACCTTCAAACAGTCAGAATCACCAAAATATAACAACACACACCTACTGAAAATAAAATACAAAATAAACAAACAAATGTTGAATAAAGTAATGCCTAATTTGTCTTAAACGTTAAATAAACAAAAATGGTTATGGTAGTAGCACTGTATGTAATGCACACAATTTAAAAAAAATGAAAGCAATACATACACTTCTGCCACCATAACTGCGGCATTAATTTATTCGATAATTATTTATTTATTTTCTGTTTAATTTTGTATATTCATTTTCAGTATTGTAAACTGCCATTGCTTTTATTTATTTAATTTAAAATGTTTACTCGAGTATCATAAAACATTAAGCACCTCTAGTGGCCAACCGTTTTTGTCATAGAACATGTTCACACAGTATGGTGCATTTGTCCTGAAAAATCCCCTATATATTGCATTGTCAGTTTTATTAAACTTAGTTTATTTCACATTATACGTCTGTAACAACCATACCAATTATACTTGTGCCTTCCTACCTGCTATATGCTGAATCTGCACTACATCTTGTTACAGAAGAACCAATTCTGCTTTTACAGCTGACATTATCCGACGACAACTTTTTCACATCGGTACCAAAATCTTCCCAGTCGTTAGGTTTTCTCGTATTGTTGTTGCTCATTTCGTTGTTGTTCAGTCCGAGGAGCGTGTTCGCATCGTACACTCGTCTGGATCGGTGGTAGAGGGGTGTCGTCGGTTTATTGAGGCTGGCAAGGGAAAGTGAGGGATAAGAATGCTTCATTGGGGTTGCAATAAGTGGCGGGGGTGAAGGTGAAGATATAAGGTCGTTATCTAATTCTCTGTTGATATTCCTTCCATCTCTACCTGAAAACTGTTTAGGAGGATCTACAATGAATGGACTGTCAAAATTGATTGAAATTGAACTCACAGAAGGAGATGAAGAACCATTACTACTGGATGAGGAAATGGATGTCACAGAAGCATAAGGAGGCACATTACCTGATATCATAAGCTGAGGGGAGGCTTTCACTGGGGAAACGTACCTCGTGAAAGCTGAGGTCGTTGAAGAAACGAGGGTGGGGGAGGTGGGCTTGGCAGTGACGGTAGACGATGACATTGTCGATTTAAGCGAACTTGATGACGATGACGACGACGAAGAAGGCGAGGGGAGAGCAGAACCACTTTTAATTGGCACGTGGTCAGCCGAAACTGTAGATGCTGTCGATCCAGACTCGGAATATAATTCTCTCATTTGTTTCTCGGCTGATTCGAAAGGATTGTAACAATCTTTTCCAATGCTATAACAGAAGAAAAATGTGAGAGAGAAAAAAAATTAGCTTTAATTTTTTGCAACTAAAAGTTGTAAACACAGAGAATGAATTTCTATACGATTTATTTGGATGTTATCCAATTCGATATACGAGGTCTGTTCAAAAAGTATCGACACTGATTTTATTTCATGAACAGCATGGTACTTACAACACTTTTAACTTAGTCCCCTTCAAAGGACATCGCTTCTGCAACCACACATTTAGCCCAACGGTGCTGCCATTGCTCGAAACGTTTCCGGTAGTCCGATTGTGGAATGGTCTTTAGCTCTTGNGTCGCATTTTGTTTAATCGGTTCCACAGCTTCGAAACAATGTCCTTTCAGTGCGTGCTTTAATCTTTGGAATAAGAAAAAGTCGCATGGTGCCATATCTGGTGAATAAGGCGGGTGTGGCACCAGAGGCATGCTTNGCCAGAAACTGCTGCACGAGGTGCGAAGTGTGGGTGGGTGCGCCATCATGATGAAGCGACCAGTCACGTGTTGCCCACAACTCCGGCCTTTTCCGACGCACCTCTTCAAAACTTCAAATTTTACTCAAATGCGTTGCTCTCCGTTTTCTGTCATTTTTGGTTTTCGACACACAACACGCTACTACTTTGCTTTCACAGCTCACTGCGACGTACTGAGAACTCGTAGCACGATGCGGCTTTGCATGAGGCATGCCTGGCCATGGTGTGCAATGTCTTGTATTTATCAGTTTAGCTTGCTTTTATTTACAAAATCAGTCTCGAAACTTTCTGAACAGACCTCATAGATCTCAAGTCTCATCACAAGCCAGGAGTCTTAAAATTGATGCTGAGAATTTCACTCCAACTCTGGGATTTGAACCAATGATCTCTTGATCCATAGTCGAGCTTGTTTCCACTTGGCTGGGAACCGTGAGTTCGAATCTCATAGCCACAGTGAAATTTTCAGCAGTGATTTCAAGATGTCTGACTACGAAATATCTCTTAAAACGTAGCCAGTACAACTAAACGTCCAACCAAGTAGTACAGAGATTAATCAATATCATCAATAATGCTCAGATTAAAACAGTATGAAATTTGATTGCCCCACTTCACTTCAGCAAATGCCAACAATGATGACACCACTTTATCAGGATAATTTAAATACACTTTTCAAGATGGGAAAGCTATATTCCCACTTTAGATAGGCAGGAGGAAATGACTGTACTAACCTGTACAGTTGACATGTTTTTTGACAAATTAAAAATGGTCCCTTAGTCCTAGCAGCAAGTCAATTACCATTAATTTTACATATTCCTGCAAATATGGCATACTTTTAAAATATCCTTGATATTATGATAATTCACCTTCATAACTTTGACTGTTACACATTCAAGGAAATGTTATTCGTGACTGAGAACAGGAAAGCTTTAATCTTCAAGTTTTGGGACAAGTTGAACAATAAAATATTTTGTACAAAGAACATCAGGGTTTTTATGCTACCACTCCTGCTCAGGCTTAAGGTATAAAGGCACAAACTGACTAGCGAGTAAATAATGAAAACATCAGACAAGACACAGCCACTATGTCCAAGTGTTGGGTTCTGGCAGATCGCAGCTTTTGCCTGACACTTGGAAACCTTCAAAATCACCCAGTGGCTAGACCTGATCCCTATTAAATTTCTGTGTGAGGAGATTGATGTCCGACTTTTAGAGCTACCACCATTCATTGCTCGACAACTACGCTATGCTCCAGAGGTCATCCATAACCTAACAACATGCAANTTTTTGTCTGACCTTGAGGAAGGCCAAACTTGATANTAGGTAGGTGGTTATATTTGACTGCCTGCTGAACATAGGCGAACCTACTCATCTTTACAATACCCAGACTATTTCCAACTGTGACTGGGTTTATAGCCCTTAGCCTAACCAACTCTAACTCTAATCCATACATTTTCCTACTCAGGGCTTCTTCTTTCTGTGCAAGTAAATCACTAAGGCATTCTACAAGTACATTTGTACAAATTAATATAAAACTAGATTCAACTTACAATGGAACTAATGTTCATGTTCAATGCCAAACGGAATGTGGAACATTGGAGAATGTAGAGTTTGATATTCTCAACCCAGTACCAAAGGTTGTTTTTCTGCATGGGCCCCATTTTCGGGTAAAAGGGTTCGGCGGGCGATGGTTCAAACCCCGGCCGGGTCTATTATTTTTGTTGCTCAATATGTTTACATGGATTGTTTGTAAAACAATGTATCACATTTTTTTTCCCTGCACGGTATATNTTATGTTAGTCCTGTACTAAACAAAGTCCTTGTCTGTACAGGCCACAGCTATAAATGTGATTGAAATTAGTCGATTTGTGTCGCTATCATAAAAGGAAATGCTTGAACATTGTTGTTATTTGCAATATGGAGGCTAATAGTAACCCATATTGCTTGGCACTAGAGTTTCAGAGACTGGTACACGAAGAATTGGAGTATGAAAGCGAAGCCCTTTTCCCTTTCCAATATTCCCTGCGCGAAAAAATTAATAGCACCAATCAGGTCCTGAACCATTGCCCGCCGAACTCTTTCTTCTCGTTCCAACCACAGTATCACTAACACCAATCGGTCAATCAGGTAAAATGAGCAAAATTGTCGTCTATTTAAGTTATCGATAGTATCTTTATGGCCATTTTCCCTCAAAATGGGGGCCCATGCAAAACAACAACCTTTGACACAGGTTTGAGCATATCAAACTCTACATTCTTCAATGTTCCTCATTCTGTTTGATGTTGGACATGAACATTACTTCCTTTGATAGAAATAAACATACCTTGGACAGCCTCCTTTTCCCTCATTCTTTAAAACTGCACGCATACCACCCTTTTCAAATTTATNGCTTGGTCTATACAGTGGCGATACAGGTAAAGCGTGCTTACTCGACTGGGTCACACTTTGAGATGAATCCGTAAGACAGAGAGTAGAAGTATGACTGCTACTTGACGCAAAAGTCTGAGGTGCCAAAAGCTCAATAACACTTCCATGCCCACTGTCATCCTCAGAATGNGATCTATTAAATTCCTCTCGCAGCTCCTTCACTTCCTTCTCGACTGAAAGCAGACGACGATGAATCGAACAATTCAACTCTCTCTCTTTGTCAGAACAGTTACAAACTTTATCTGAGTGATGGTTTAAGAATTCATTATTAGGTGCTACTAGATTCGTTGTAGTTTCCCTTTTGATACCTTGCGATTCACACCGTTTTGTACTTTCATTCTCACTCGACTGTTTTGACACCACATCTTTATTTGTTTTTGATTTGTTTGCTTCTTTTATTTTTCGCCGTCGAAGTGCATCCAACCGGTTCAAAGCCTTCGCTTGCCTAGGTTTCTCTGTATCATTTTTATTACACTTAGCATTATTCTCGCTCGTGCGAGGAGTTTCTACATCCCTTATATCTTTTACTTTATTTGATTTCCTGGAGACCAACACGTCAGATTTATTTTCTGTGTATACCATCTGCTGAGACAAACCCTGATCTTCGTTTTGCCCACAGATCATTGCAGAACCTGGCCGAGATACATCTGAATCTAAATCTGAAACGTGTGCAGCCGATTTAAAATTGTTCACTTGGCACCGAGAATTAACGTAAGAACGTTCGTCATCATCTTCAATATCGGAATAGTCACTGGTCACTGTTATCGAAACAGTATTTTCGAGTCGCGCNTCTATTTCCTTTTCAGTCGCGTCGTTACGATTTGGGTTGGTTAAAACTGTACACAGCTCTGACGTTTCAGAGGATACATTTGTTGTGGACAATTCTGTACATTCTGCAGTTCGTCTACTTAGAAATTCTTGAGACTGCTCTACGTACTGTTGGCGAGTAGAGTATTCCCTTACATCCACCTGGGAGTTACTTGATTTTCTTAACGTCACTGGCTCAGATTCAGAGCAGCACACATAACTGTTGCTGTATCTTAACATTTCATGTTCTGTGGGCTTAATGTTCTCTTCCGAATACTCTCCATCGCTGTTGTCCAACATNTCTACCGCACTTTTATCACGAACACTGAACGCGCTGTCCCTCTCGGGAGTTTCACAATCAAAGTTTAAGTTTGTTGCAAGAAGTGCAACATTGTTTTCCCTTTGTCGGTTACCCCATCGCCTACCCAACATAAATGCAAGATCTGTAACACTGCTGCTCTTGACATCATCAGTAGCCAGAGCATCTTCTTTACGTCTCATTGTTACACCGATAATATTTTTGGTGTTAGGTGGCCACTGATAATAATCACGTTCAGTATTTGGCGCACTCTCTTCCGAAATTACAANATTTTCAATCACCGACGATACCGGAGAAGTCGTGCGATCTACAGAATTGCCTCTTCGATTTTTTATAAGCTTTGCCGAATCTGTTAACTGATTAAAACTGATCGTTTCAGATTCTCTTTCAGAATCCTCACCCAAGTTTGATGGACTCGTCACTCTGCAAAGCGTACTGGAAGCAACCTTGCGAGGGTCTTTCGTNGGACTTGGACTCTGGCTCTCGAATGTGTACGTCCTATTTAACTCGAGCACACCGCGTTTTGCAATCCGTGGACACAAAACGTTTTTCTGCTTTGGAGACGGCAATTTTCTGTCAACTGCTGCTACGTTAGGAGCTGGCTTGCCAATGCTTTTTCTGACATCGGCGCAGGTGTCGGCATCCTTGAATTTGAGAGAAATATCAATTTTGGGGCACTCAATTTTTGCTTTCAGCTTATTAAAACTCTTCACATGAGATCCAGCCTTACTATGATGTACAACAGCAGGCTTTAAGTCCCAAACATTATTGGTGTTACTTCCGTCAATTATAGGTTGGCAAGCGTTATCAATCACGTCCTCCCCAATATTTACCGATTCTGTCTCGACATTTTTCAACTGAACGGTTGTTTTCGATAGCAAACATCGTACATCACCCGAACACTGAACTTGTTCACTTTGCATACCTGCCTTTCGATCACTCTCGACATTTCCAACGTCACTCACCGTGAAGAGAGACTTTCGTATATTTGGACAGTGTTTAAATTTTTCTGCTGTGGAATTTACATTCTTCTGACAAACTAGTGTAACATCAGTCTCACTGGGATTTGGGAAGGGACTAAAAGAGAAAAGAGGATAAGAACTGGGAGTTAGTCTTAATACTGTCATATTATTTAGCAAAGGAATGGCAATTGTATGAAACTGATTTTTTAACTTCGATTCACACGTTCGTTTAAGAAACATGAATTAAATCTGAACGAATCGATACAACAACACGTATGTATCTTCATCAAAACCGATAATAATGATGCCATAATCAACAGTTTAATTTATATTTCTGTTGTCAGGGTAACAAGGAAATCAATTATGTCGAAAATTCAACGTAGGCTGTTACAAATGTACTTGACATGAACCAATAAATTCCGTTGCTACTGTAACAAGCACTATTTTTTTTAGACCTTTAACATATAGCTAACGCAACGGGGAACTAACACCAAATTACACGTCTCAATAAAAATAAAAAAAAAATAAAAAATTGGAATATACATATTACAAAAACCTAAGACCACGAAAGTACTGCCTCTCAAAAGATTATACCTCTGGTTAGAAACAAGTCAAATTTGTCACGGAAGAGGCACTATTACAAAGACATCACTGCACTGGTATAAGCCAAGAAATAGCATATACAAATTCTGTAGCANTCAGCTGTTACATAAACGTTATAGTTAACAAACATTAATTTTTTCATCAAACTTAACCAAACTGTTTGTTGATTTACAGAGTAAAATCACTTCACCATAGTGAATACAAAGAAGATATGGTCGCATTTCTGCCACATGTTCTCTTGATGCGACTCCTACGTAGACAAAATTTCTGGGGCAGATAGGGTAAGCAGTGAATGTGTAAAAACTTCTAATCAATACGACTTCACACTTAATGGTTTGCAGCCTAAAGTATTTCACATAGAAACTGATACTAATCTGTTTTTTCACGTCACAAAACTACTTTGAATATTTCATAAATACAGCAAAGTGTGAGGGACAGAAACCTGCCAAACCCCAATATTACTGTAAGAATGGTTTTCCTATCTGCCTCCTACACATACAAAATATTGTGCTACCAGCGAATATACTTAAAGGTGATTCAGTCTTCAAACAGCATTCATTAGAAACAAGCGAAAGTGTAGAAATGAACAATTCTCAAGATCCATTGGGTTAACTACATTTAGAAGGGTCATTGCCTATAAAACACAATATAATGNCTCAAAAAATATGTTATTATATCCAAAATTTATCTATTACATATCTTACAAGGTCGTTGTCAGTTTGCCATTGCTAATTTCAGCTCGTCATTGTCTACGAAGTATTTCAGGTGAAGAAACAAATGATAATCGCCTCCAAGCGACCTTCATGGACGCTTAAATAACAGTGGAGATCTAGAGGAGCTCACNGTCAGCNACCTTGTACGACANGGTAATACAAAAGTTGGTGCCACNCTATGACAAATGGCCTCTATTCCAGGAGTTACTACGAAGAAACGTAAACCACAGAAGTAGTTAAGTTTTGGCTGTACATTTTTTTAGTTAAGGCTGAGAGACCCCTAATACCCTCATAGTTTTATATAATCACAAAGTTAGTGCACATGACTAGGATTCTATTTTGTAAAGCCATAGGAATTGAAATTATTCCTCTAGAATGTAAAATTTCTGATTTATAGTGGATTTTAATTGGTTTATTAGTCAATTTAATTACAAGGACTGCTGTCAAACTATTTTCCAGAATGAAATAAAAGTCTACGGAAATCGTAACATACTTATTGTCTATAGCTTGAATGTGCCAGATTGTGTAAAA
>KZ870308.1:2853-28706 GCA_003456935.1 Machilis hrabei | reverse complement strand
ACCCCACACTAGAAACTTGGCGATTACTCTAAACCTGTCCGACACTAAAAAATGCAGCTAGGCTTAAGAAGGTCCCTAAGGACCATACTTTCATATTATGCTTCATTACCCTTTGCAATTTTGTATCCAAACATTCGGCATTCAAAAGTTTGGAGCTTTCACTGTTTCAACTTATTTTTACCATCAGACAAAACAATATTTTGTGACGAACAGCACAACTTGTGACATTCAGAACACAGCAGTTTCAATCACACATGTAATGGTATGGCCACCTGAAAAATATGATAATTCCCTGTTTAACCATTTTCGAGTAATGCCGCAATTTGTTTGACAAGACATGGGGTATCAAAGTCACTCCGTGAAATCAAAGTCCCCCCACGTTACGGTACCTTAAAGGCAAAAAACATTACAAAAACTACTGACTGAGTGTTTTTATTATTTTGTGATATTAAAGTACCTCTTAATTAAGAAATACATTATCACAGAATGCGTAAATATAATTTGTAAATGAACAATAAAACATCTGTATCAAGTAACTACAAACAAATGTGAATCCAATCAAGTTCACAAGTTTAAAGCTTGGAATCAACAGAAATGCAAGCCAAATATACAAAAAGAGGTGTGCCCTTCAAGTGTTGACATGCCCTACAACCACACATCATATACAAAAGATGAAAGTGAGGGACCTAAGATTATACCAAAAACATGATTTAGACCTACTTTCAAAACAGGGAGAAATGGTGAGGGCAATGTATTAGTGCTAAGGGGAGTAAGGCTAATTTGAGGATTGCAAATATGACCAACTCCCAAGAGTTTATAATGAACATTCAGGAACTTACCTCATCTTCAAGGTCCCGTACACTCTTGATGGCTTTGTTTTCAGCAGCGATTTCTGCTTGCAGTTGATAGAACAATTCTAGGTTGGTGGGGTTAGCAACCCTTGGATCAACCTGACAAAAATTCATTAACATCACAGTATAACCAGACACAACAGTAATAATAATATGCTTAGCGATACTGATAAATACAAGACGAGATTGAATTTTTGCCCTCAGGCAATTATTTGAATGAATGGTGTATACTTTTTACTAAGGGAAACATTTTACCCACAACAGAGATCAAACTCACTACCTCTGGAATATATTCTTCTGCACGATGACCCACTTGTCGTACCTATAATTTTACGATACTGACAACTTTAACCTATGTGCATCTGACGAAGAGACTGTATTTCTCCGTATGCCAATAATATTCAATGATTATTCTTCAACGATCAGGAAACCATGAAGAATGGATTTTTTATAGGTGTGCTTGTCTTTACTCTTTTCGCATCTATATAAATGTTGAATAAAGTTAACACAAGAACAATTTGGTAGCTGCAGGATTTGAAATTAGAGCAAAAGGACTGCTCTGTAGTTTCAACAAATGTCTGTTGTATATGATCACTGGGATGTCCTTTTGTCAGTGTCCCTCAACTGTTGACAGATGACTACAAAATATTGCTTCGAGTTAACCGTTCCCTAATTCTGACATCTTATGTGTAATGGACACCCCATTTGTATCGTAACGACGCCTCAAGGCGTTTGAATATTTCACTCGTGTAACACACGAGGTCATCGAGTCTTTGACATACATCACTTATCAATGGAATCCTACTTTTAATGATCCTACTGGAAAACGCGATTTTAAGGTTCATTCGTAGAACAACCCTTTATACTCCAGAATGCAAACCTATCAGTGAAAAACATGAGGTACTGAAGCCGATTCAGAAACGCTTGTGTCAGTTGTGTGCAGTGTCCGTTTTCCCACCAATGAAGTCACGTGATTTAAAAAATGATGTACCAACAATGTAGGAGAGAATGTGCTCCATTTAAGGTATCTGTTTATACATTTCATTGAAGCAATAGATGTAGTTGGCTATTTAATCACGTTATGTACTCGAGCGGAATTAAGTTCAAGAGAACACCTGTTGGGGGACTGTTTATTAAACTGAAAGTTAAAGTTTGAATCCTTTGTCACAAACACAAGAAGCTTCGGACCTATTAAAGCAGTGGTTCTCAACCTTTTTATGCTTATGCCTCCCTTTGGATGATCTGACAACCCTGTGTCCCCCAGGCCTGAAAATTTACCTACATAAAATTGGAAAGATAAATTTGTACTAGAATAAACACTTGTTTATTTTATAACGTGTATATTGTCCACAGAATAATTGATGTCATTTCAATTGTAAATCATAATAAAAAATAAATGATGAGAAAAAGAGACACACAAGATTAGTGATGAAAAGTACAACAAAAGTGTGTCATTATACTTTGTACCAATTAAAAAACATGAAAAAAATTATACTGAAAAACTGAGTTTGAAAATGAATGAGAAGGCTAACATTGTTTTTCCTTTGCAAGTCCTTTAATGTTAGGTCTCAGCAGGGATAATGCACATCTGAATTCGCTCTTCACATCCAACCATACAGGGTGTTTTGATTTTATGTTTGCAAGAGAAGAAAATAGATTCACGCCGATAAGCTGATGAAAAATTAACCAGCACTATTAAGGCTTCCGTATCAACTTGTGGGTAGACATGAAGATAGCTTGCCCAAAACTGTTCAAGGCTTATTCCTCTTTGGCATTTGTGTCACACTTCAGTTCAATAGCCTCTTCCTGGATGTAGTCTGGAAGTTCATCAACTTTGATAGTGAAAGGAATTCTTATCAATTTGCACCACCCATCTTCTGAGGAAATATCTGGAAATAAATGCACAAATTCATCGTGAAGTGATGAGATCCTTCAGTTTACTTTGCAAGTTTTTCTTGTCATCGAGAAGCTCGTCGAGATGAAAACATGAAAAGTTGATGGTAGGACCCTGAAGACGACGGTTCCACGGTTTTATTTTCTCCAAAAAAACTTTTATTGCATCATAAGATATCGTAACATTGCATTGGTGTTTTTCCACGTAACTTCAGACCGAGATTATTCAAGGCCTCAAAAAAGTCAGAGAGGTAAGCAAGAGCCAATATAAATGCTTTATCAACAAATACATGGTAAAGGTCATCTTTCCATTCACTCAAAAGAAATATTTCAACTTCCGACTTCAATTCGTACAGCCTACACACCCTAGCCAATGGACCTCCATGGAAAACAGACTTTGGTGTTCAGCAATGAGGTCGTTATAGAGAGCCTCAAAAATTCGAGTTTTCAAAGCACTAATTTTCACACGATTAACAACTTTTATCTCCAGTTTTAAAGAAAGTTGAGTTTTTCTGGTAATGTTTTAGAAGCCAAAGCTTATCTGTGGATTATGCAGTGAGGCCCTATGGGTTTTGGATTGTTTTCCTTTGCTAATTGTATGAAGCCAGAACATGAGCCAATCATTGAGGGTGCTTCGTGTGAACAAATCCCTACTATTTTGTTCAAAGAAAGACCAGTTTCACTTAAAAAATCACAACCCTTTAATGTTGTTTTAAGTGCTTTGGAAAACAGTGTTTTTTCCATTAGTCATTTGTCCTCAGCAAACCAGCAGTAAACTAGTAACTGGCAACTTTGGGATACATCGGTTGAATCATCACAGTGCAGCAAAAAAGGGAGAGGCATTCAATTTTAAGCCTCAGTCACACGTTGGGGCATATGATCATGGGATTCTGGTGGGTTTCAGATTATTTTATGACTGATGCGACACTGACAGAACATCTGAAGCAGTTGACGCATGGAAAGTTCAACTTTTGCCCCATGTCCCAAGGGGAATTTGTCCCATGCCCCAGCGTGAGACTGAAAGACCCCATGCAATTTTTGCTTTCGTAGGGGTTTACAGATAAATCAAACAAAACTTTATAAAAACACACTGCAACATGCACTAACAACAAAAACACAGATTATTTCGAAAAATATTTTGTGAAGACAAGTGTTTATTTAATTTGTGCATAATTAAATGCGTAATTACAAATCTGCAACTTACAGCATAGATGTGTGCTTATTTACAGTTTTCCACATAAACGGTCGCTTCGTTTCTTTTTTCTGAAAATATGCAACATTTGTTTTGAAATTTATAGCTCATACACCATATCACCTTGACAAAATTGTAAATTTTCCCCACGAGAGGGCTCTACTTTCTTGGGTCAGTTTAGTTTTGTCACAGAAAAAATCCCATGTGTGACTGCCTGCTCTATGCACAGCAGGAGGTGGGGAAAAAACACATGGTCAAAATCCCAATGTGTGACTCAGGCTTCACAGGATTCATTAGATCCAGAGCTTCCGTGAAAATTAAAAAAGTTATAATGGACGACTTTGGATGGAAATGAAAAAGTGTAAGTGCAAATACTTGATTTTTTTTGTTAGTTCAGTTAGGTTAGGTTAGCTAAGGCCTTATCAAAGAAAATAAAATGTTAATCACCATTTCATCGCGGCTTCTGCGTATGTGCAGAAGTCACAAGCGCTTTTATGTGACAAAAAATGGTGATTAAATATGTAATTACGAGGTGAAACTTATTTTTTAAGAATGAACAGCACCCCCCTATTGAAATATGTACAAAAATGGATAATAGATGGCAGCACCTTCCATCACGAGTTTATCACTTTTGGCATCCGCTAGCGACAAAAAATTAATTTGAGGTTTGCATACTACTTATTCTAGACTACTATAACGCCATATTAATATTCCATTTAATTATGACTGGTCATTCAACAAAGTGTTTTTATTGATTAAAACTTTAAAATGTATAAAAACAGAAAAACTTGTCGTACTTAATTTGAATCATGCCCATATTAAAATGACTTTTGCATATTTCTTTCCAGCAAGCTCTCCACGCCTCCCCTGAAAATCTCTTAACAGTAGGTCAAGAGAGAGATGCTGGGTGTCCTTCATGTTGATTTATCTGTATTTATCATTGTTCATTGTCAAGAGATGACATATCTGCATCAACTTCACGTTGTATAACCAAATTTCGAACACTCAAAACATCATAGAAATTTTCTACAACAGAATTTGAACTAACATGCTAAACTTAGCAATAGTGGCTGCTATAATTTTTGTTTTCCATGAAACTTCATATCCATTATGTTCAGTCTCCATAGAGTAGTTTTTTGCTTTACACCATCACTAAAGTAGTAAAATGTAATTGTAAAAGTCTTTAGATGCATTGTTTGGGCAAGTCATACACTAGAATTTCGCACACGTACTGAGGCCGTCACCAACACGATTTGCAATATAAATCACATCACAAACCTGATATCCACTCGTGAGGTCCGTGTTAAACCGAAACTGCTCCCCGTACTGAGGGACGGGAGGTCTAACATACTGTCGCGTTGCAAAAGTGATCTTTCCGTCTTCGTAGTGGTACTTTAAGTTGTACTTTCCCTCGGTAATAAGTATTTCTCTTTCGCAAACATCTTCACTACCTTTCTTCTCAGGATTTCGCCCGTAATTCTCAAGGATCCACTGGAAAAAGAAGGAGTGAAATATTACATTTCTTTACAATCCCTTTGAAATCTAAAATTAATTAATGAATGTATCAATACATTGGTACGTTAATATCAGAAAGACAATTAATTCCCTGTACACAGACTGACAAAGGAGAGAAAAACACCACTTTCACACAAATAACGCTGTCTGAATTAAACAAATAGAGTTGTTTTTTTCATATATCTAATTATCTACATGTCTTACAAGATCATGTTGCAAATAGAATGTTTTGTTGTTGTTTACTAAGACAAAACTTAAAAATCTTGTTAAGATCTTTCCAATATACTATTCATAAATAACTTAGTAATTATATTGACTCCAGGCTAAACCATGTCTTGCTATTAATCTTACACAAATAATACAGAGAGATGACTAATGTTTACGTTTACAAATTACTTTTTATTAGCAAGTTCACAGCACTGTGTTGGACTGGGGCAATGAAGCGAACCTTAAGAGTTCAAAGCACACAAATATAAAAAAATATTTTCACATCTTGATACATGCAAACAATGAGGATAAAAGATGTTAGGTGCATTATGTGTCCTCATTGATACCATGCAGCTTTTGCCTTCAACCATATTTTTGTTTTACACCCAATATTTTTTTAATTTATTTGATTAAGATTTCTATGAATTTCTGGTCACATACTCCTGACATCTTAGGTCTAATGGAGACTCCATCTGCATTGCAACGCGGTTCAGGATGGCTGAATTTTGCCATTCTTTTACAACAACTCTTATCAATGGGACTCCACTATAACACCTCTTCCAGAAGATGCCTACGATCTTAATGTGGAGTGCATCACAGAAACTCGTAGGATAACCCTTCATACTCAGGTTAGGAGTCAGATCCACGGTCTGAACCTGGGATCTCCTATTCAGGAGGTGAGCACTCTACCCTGAAGCCAACCTGCCAGCATGTGTGTGCTACATGCTTTTCTCAATTTAGAGTTATACAAACTTGTATATAATTTTTTGTGTTTTTCTAACTCTTCTGGTTTCTATCTTGGTTGCAAAACCACAACCAACACAAAAATTAATGTACGGGACTACATTTATACCTCAAAGCAATGCTGTCTAGATGCATTAACACACATTTTATTAACGCTCTTTTCCAGCCAACTTAGTGATATTTGCTCGATTAGTGTTCCTAGCTACGACTTCGACTCCACACACCTGCACTGGCCGTTTAGTAGAGTCCGGCGCAACCGAAGTAGACAATATTCCCCTCACGCCGAAGCGAGCAGCTCGGCTGGCGAGTCGATCTTCTCTGTCTTGGAATGTACACTTGATTTCACGAGCCTGAGTCGTCACTTCCAGCAAACCGTCCTCTCTTGGCGTACTGTAGAACACGAGTCGGCGTTCCGCTTCGAGACTGTAATTGTTCGGGCGATGCCAATGCTCTGCAACACACGAGTTTGCCGTCCTTTCATTAATTCTGCTACAGCATTGAAAATATTTTCCTCGCTCATGAAAAATCGACAAGAACTACTACTATTAACAAGATACAAAAAGAGTGAATTTAGCTCTCGTACAAGTACAGTTTTTCAGATCAAATGATTCATGGTATACGAGTACTTCAGATTCAAAATAACAATTTAAAACTAATTCAAAATACACATAAGTTATGTATGTGAAACTTAAGTGCAAAACTTCAGCTGTACTGCAGAAACACAAAAATGCTACACATCCTATTCCTAAACATTCTCTTGTCGCCTGCTGCCATAGGCCTATTTAATTATTTTTCAGTGATAACACTACAGTTTATTGTGTACATTAAGTACTATAGTGTTAATGTGTTATGATTTTATAATTAAATATATATACTGTCAGTCATATCAGACAATCCAATGAAATATAAAAATTATTAGTGAGATGAAAAAAGGTTTGAGACAAAAGTTATAGGGTATCAAGGAAAAACTCGGCTGAAGAGATCAAAGTGAGGTCGTGGTCAAAATGCTAAAGATATCACCAAAAAATATAAATTTTTAAATGGTAACCCCCTATTCCTTAAGTTCATCATGCTGAACCTGAAAAAAATGGTTTAACCAGTAACCATACGAGTGACCTTTGGTTTACCAAGACCTTAGTTAAATTTGCATAATATCACATTTTCATGGGAAAGTGATCTTATTCATCAGCAATTTTTGTCTATCAGAAAGTGAAAAGACCAATATCACCTCAAGGCCAACTTCAGTAACAGAAAATTCCTGTCAATTATTACTGTAGCACAGTATATTTGTGAATAATTTTCATCACACACACACACAAAAAAAAAATTGTTGCAATGAAATTACAACGTAATTGTTATATTATTGTGANAATACAGATATTTCAATACAAAAGATGTTTTTAAGACAGTACTTAGTTTTGTATTTTTCAGAAGAAAACTGCAAGTGTATCATTCAGTCTTTTTTATTTGTAGGTGTTGAAAGTAATGCTCGAAATACCTTGTGAGGGTAGATTTTTCATCGTGAGATCATGAAAACTGCACTTGTGCCTCAGTCACTTTTTCTCTGGGGCCATTCCAATAACTACAGACAAATGGTGTGCAGGGCAATTCTCAGATTTTGTTTATGATCAAAATCTGAAGACTTGATCTGCACACCATTTGTCTGTAGTTTATGGAATGATCTCATAGTTAAAGTGATGCACAAGTGCGGTTTTCACAATCTCACGATAAAAACTCTACTGTCACAAGGCATTTTGAGCACTTACTTATAGCACAATTATATTTTGAAACTTTAAAACACTGCAGGCCACAAACAGGTGAATGATCAAAATATATATACACTCCTGTCCATAAGTTAAGGGATTTTCGAGATTTACTACAAAACATTGGGTCACTGTGATAATTTATATATTTAACTGTGGTGTGGCAACACAAACACGTGCCATACTTGTCAAACAGGTCGGCACTACGCCCGCTGTGTACGATACTGATTAGTGTGACTGGTACAGTCCGTGTGGGAAGAGGTATTTAGTAAAGCGTTTCTGACTTCGTGTTGTGTGCGTTTGGCTCGCAGTATCCGAGTCGTAGGGAAGCAGGATGGCACAGCGAACACATTTGGATGACGTTATGTGTGGCCAGATCATCGGCAGATTAGAGGCCCACCAGAGTCAGCGAGAGGTGGGTCAGGAGTTGAATGTTGCCAGTAGCGTCATTTCGCGTCTGTGGAGACGATTCCAGGTGGATGGAAATGGTCAATGGCAGTATGGGCAAGGTCGACTACGCGCTACAACCCAGCGCCAGGATCGTTATCTTGCTTTATATGCCCAAAGACGCCCAACCAGCACAGCACCTTATAACGTATCGTGGTAATAGGTTGACTAGTCTGTGTAGAAGCGCCTATTAATTTCCAACATTTTGACGCAAGAATCACTAAAATCGCTTAAGTAGGAAAGAAAGCATAGCCATTTTTGAATTGCAGAAAAAGTAGAATTTTTTATGTAATGTTAAAGTTTAAAGGGCTTGTATTCACCTCGAGAAGGCAGTCTTCGAGGCAAGCAGACACGGTCACCGCTGAGTCATCCCAACGTTGACAAGTGGGCACGTGGAAACGGGGAAGCTCAACTTTGCACGCAAGTTATGTGAGGACAAAGGAAGGCCGTATCGCATGCATTCTTACGGGCGAAGACGTTCAGGAAAACGCGCCGACAATGTAATAGATTGGGAGAACGGCAAAGCTGAGTCTGCACGTAATGGCAACAGCGTGTTGTCAAGCCAGCCCAGCAACGGACTCTCAACCCAAGCGTGAAAGTGGGGTTGGAGGCTTCGTCGAAGCAGACGATATTTTCCTAGAACTGTGTAAATACGTGGAACGCTAGGAAACATACGCACTCGCCGGGAATCGTCAAAGCCGCGACATGTACTAATTTTCTCCGGAAGTCGGAAGACAGTAAAACCGACATTTTTTCTGTGGGCCAGGTACTAAAGCACCACAAATGATTAAATAGACGCTGCTGTATGCTAAAGTCTAAAAGTTGATTATCACACGCATTTTACGTGATAAAGTCGAGAATTAAAGTTAATTCAAGTAACCGGAGAGGCCGTAATTTTTATCAAGCTGAAATTCATTAAGCAAGCTAAAGACTTTGACGAATTATTAAGCGTGACTACAAGCAAAGTATTAAGCAAGTCGGTAGCAGCACTATCCGATATTCACGCAACNNCCGAGGTCAGCNANNGCGACCACACGCCAAGTTAAAGCGAATTTTATTGCGAGAGCGAGTGACAGTACAAAGTGCAAAGTAAAAGTATACAGTTTATACGAGACTTATGCAAGTGTTACGCGAGTTGTACGAAAGTTTTCCGCGTGTGAACGATAAGAGTGACATATTCAGTGATTCATGGTTGTGACGGTAAAACCAGAAGTGAGCGAACAGTGACGGTTTTGACAGTGAAGTTACATAGGTCCAGAGCGATTGACGAGATCGCCAAAGCGTACGGAGAGCGGAAGAACCACTTTCTGCGGGCCAATGTAATTGGTTCGAATCCACTGAGGAAGGACGAGGCTACACTTCGTGCATAACTTATGTAATATACTGGTAAGATAATCTTTTGTGCACAAGTTAACACAAGAATTTGGCATGGTCGGTGAGACGAATCCGCGTAACTTAGTTCAATGAAATAGCGGACAGTCACATGCCAAATCCGACTTGTGGAGACAAATGTTTTTGTTAGTTATAAGTTTTGTATTATGAGAAATGTGTTTAATCAGAGGCCTAACAGTTGTATCAGTCAGTGAACTGAAATATGAGAGAAAAAGTAGAGGACCTATATTTAGGGAAATAATTCTTGTGCATGTTGTTTAAGGATCCTCAGGCCAAAATTGAGGTTAATTGCAGAAAATAAACAGAAGCAAATGTTTATACAGAAATATGTTAAATTAAGTGCGAACTCGAGTGTAAATTAAATGGAATAAGAGGTCTGTTTTAGCATAGAACACAAAGAGTTCGAGTTCACAGCATTCAAAACCTCACGCACACAATTGTAGGTAAATTAAGGTTGATTAACGTGGCCTATTAAGACTAATTAGCTTATCTGAGACTAAATGTAAATGATACTCAGGTCTAAATCGAACAGCGGTCGCTGTGAAAGGGTTAAAGATCAGTAAGTGTTGTATTGAAACTGAAAGGCCCTGATATCTGAAACTGCTAAGCAGAAAAACTGTAAATGTAACTGAACCACAAGTTTGTTCATTCCCATAAAATTGCCTAGGGCAATTAGACAGAGGGTTCTGTGTGTGTAACAGTTTACCAACAGTAAACAGAAGTTTGTTAAATCTCAAAACTCGAGTTGGGTCGTTGATTTATACATCCTGAACTCGCGTTCACCCATCTTGTTTTGGGGGCTGAAACTAAATTCTGCTAGTTAAGGGGTATGCACAGCGGACGAGTCCCTGTAGCAAGCGAGAACACAATATAAGTGAAATTACAAACCAAGAGTACAGTACCAGAATCAATCCTGGGATCACCACACAAGCACTCAACTGAGAACACCAGGGAAATTGTTTTGTTTACAGGTATTACAAATACTACGCTAGCAGTAGTCAGCTGATGGGCGCTATAACCTGGGAAACAAAGGTAACTGGTAATATTGTTTATGGTTGTGTATAGGTTTAAGTCTTTAAAGGTTGTGTTAGCATTCAGGCGAAGTAGCAACACGAGTGCTGGAAATAAAACGTTTCGATAGCTTTAGACGAATCTGGGGTCCCCGGGACAGATGACTACAGGAGACAAAGTGGAAATAAAAAGTAGAGTCATCACCAAGATATCACACACTACCTTCTGAGCTACGTCACCGCGAGTTTACGCGGTTTTAAGGGGGAGAAAGGGGTTCCTTTTCTCATGTGTCACTCGCAAGGGAGGTGCAACCCTAGACACGTATCCCTTGTGAGGTGAGCCGCTGGGAGAAATCTCGGGCGGACATTTCTCTAACCGCTCGGTCAACGGCCTGGACGGAACCGAACGGGCACAGAGTGTGACAACCTTCAAGGGCTAGAGACTTCATAGCAGCCTCTGGGACACACATCTCCCGTCAGACTGTGTATAGTCGGCTTTGAGAGGTTGCTCTGTATGCAAGGACCCGTCAAATGCATTCCCCTCACACAAAGAAACCGTGTGGCTCGTCGAACATGGTGCATTACTCACCGTGATTGGACCCAGGAACAGTGGGGTAGTTCAAGGATGAGTCTCGGTTTAGCCTGGAGAGTGATTCTCGGCATCTGTTCATCTGGCGAGCCCCTGGGACACGTTACAACCCTGCCAATATTGTGGAAAGGGACCGATATGGCGTTGCCAATGTTCTTTTCTGGGTAGGCATCATGTTAGGAGCACGTACCGTGCTGTATGTGTTTCCACAGGGTACGGTGACGGCTGTGGTTTATAGGGATGACATCCTGCAACAGTAAGCGAGACTTTTCCGTGGTGCATATGGACCTGGGTTCCATCTGATTAATGATAATGCCCGACCACACAGGGCTTGCCTGGTGGACGAGTATCTGCAGCATGAGGACATCACGCATCTGGAATGGCCAGCTCGCTCACCGAACCTCAATCCGATTGAACATGCTTGGGACGCTCTAGGCCGAAGGATTGCAGTCCTAACTCGGCCACCACGGACCATTGTAGACCTCCGAATGGCGCTTGTCCAGCAGTGGAAAATGCTGGACGGCCTAATCCACAGTATGGGGAGCCTTTGTGCAACCTGTATTGCCACCACACCCCGTATTGAATGGTTCTGGCATCGTCTGTCCACCACGAAATGAGAGAGACCACACAAGGTAAGTGCTGCCCACTGTCAATTTCTAGTTTTACTATATAACTTGTATCAATATTACTGTGTCATGAGTCTCAATGTTGCCAGGGCACATTTTATTGCAGTGACCCAATGTTTTCTAGTGGATCTCGAAAATCCCTTAACTTATGGACATGAGTGTATATATTTGCATATTGATAAATGCAATGCATAACTAGTCAGGTGAGGAATTCAGATCTTAAGATTACGATTGTCCAAAACAGAAAAGTGGCATTTAATGATGCTATTTTCATTCCTAAGCCACTACAGTTAACTTGTAGTGGCAAAAGAAATTCAACAGATAAGCTAAAATAATCAGAAGCTTGTTTCAAACTTCATTAAATGTTTTCTTTCTACTGGCAAGAATTGCGCTTATATGCGGAGAAAAATGAGTGCTGTAAATACCCTTTAAGTGGTCTTCTCGTCCTTTGCTAAAGTGCTCCACTTCCCAGTTTTCCTGAACGGAGATTTCTCTCGTCACGAGTCGGTCCGATCTGTCCTGAAACCACTCGGTCATGAGAATTGCCTTCGTCCTCTCGTAATCGAGATAAGTCGTGAGGCGCGTCAACAGTCCGTCCGGCAGGAGAAAGGGGGCGAAGCGCTCAAGTTTGGCTTTCTTATAAAGGGTGGTTTTCTTACCACCAGGGTATCTATTTTCAAAATCTGAGAAGAAAAAAAAGGATGAAACTGTTCCACACACTTTCTCCACTCAAAGTAAGGCCAACCATGTGCTGGCAAACACTAACTACTTTCTAACTAATAGGATATCAACATTGCTCATTCAAACTAGCCAAGGGCCAATTTTTTATCACTTACAAATCATATTTTGGATGCAGCTATCTTCAGCCTGACCTAACAGGCTGATGGAGTAGCCAACATGGAACTTGTTTTGCCGATAGCATTTATCTTGTCATTTTAGCTGTTACGTGTAAACTTCACTTTCTGTAATATTCTTGACTTGATATGCATGTATTCAAAAAATATAGGCCCTATAAAAAAAATATGGCAACACTTTCACACATATATTGTTAGGTATCATGACGAGGGAATAAATTACATGCATTTTCACTTGGTTAAAAACTGAAGCATTTTTAAACATTCATTTTGCACCTGAGGTGCAAGAATTTCAACTAACAAATCCCAGCATTCGCCATATTTGTACATTAGCAGAAACTACACCAAACAATAAATATTTCACTGTATATATTCAAGATTTGGTTAGGAGGTCCTGTAGTTAGTACATCAAAGGCTATGCAGCTTAAATGGGGAACAATTAAACAAAGCTTAATTTAAATATGACAGTATGCATTGTAAAGTCTCACTAATCTTTCTCTACTAATTCATTATGCATGGAAAATATATACGGTGTTCAATTATGTTACTACAACAATTAGCAATCAGTGTAGCCAGGTTGTTGAAGCAATTGGTCTAGCAGCTCACACTGCTTGGGTTAAGCTACCTAAGTTTTCACTTCTGCCTTCCTTCCTCATTCCATTTGCTTTCATCTGGGATTTCCTTGACTTTGGGGGAAAATACAAGCTGCAAAGGTCGAATCAGTGTTTCAGGTTGTTAGCCATCCTGAGCTGTGTTAAGGAAGAAGTTAAAAGGCTCCAGCAGATGATGACTCTTTTATAATTCACTGGCTCCAAAGATAAGCAGTAGCAAATAAACGGGAGTGAAGAGTAGTTACTCCCTTTCTCCTCACCAGCTTTAATTTTGAAAACAAGTTTCGATTCTATGAGTTTACAGCGTCACATTTTGGCATCTTTTTAGGTCTACGTCACGACACTTCAGCGCGATTGAATTTTGCCACTCATTTTGCAGTGGTTGTTTCTTTTACAACAAACACTTATCGGTGGGACCCCACTTTTAACGCCCCTCGTAGAAGACACCAACGATCATACCTTAATCTGGAATGATATACGGGAAGACTAGTAGTATAGGCCCAGGACACAGGCACTGTACTATTAAGGCAACCTGTAAGACTGAAAACAAACTATGAAAGCAGGATTGAATTCTGAAGTTAAAACTCTACATCATTTTTTTTCATTTAGGTAAATAAAAGGAACAAGTGTCACTGAAAATCCACGACTTCCAACTTTTGAAACATAAAATGTGCTTCTCCTTTTATAGTCGATTACAAGCCACACACTAATTGTAGTAATCACACTAACGGACAAAACCTGCACCTCATATTCATATAAATAAGGTAAGTGAGCTGTTACTAAATTTAAGGAGAAGCTAACGAGCAGGTCTGATTCACTTATGAACATGACTATCTATTCTCATTGCTCCACTTATATTTGTGGTGGCAGTCTCCAGTTTTAGTGATTAAACCTGATATACAACTCTAATGCTAGGAAAAAAAATGAACGTAAAGAAATGCTGTTTGACTGTTTCTATCTGAACAAGCTACACAGGATGATAAAATCTGTATTAAGTTTACCGAGAAAATTTATCAGCATAAACGGGGATCGCACCCAGGACCTGTTGACGATCTTTCATGCCTTAGACCTCTCGGCTACCTCAACCAAACAAAATTCTAACCTCGACTACTGCTACCTAAGGAGCTGCCAACACGAACTTGGTCTCTAAGACTTGATACTGACAGCTCACATTCAAGTATAAGATATGTTATTAATTTTGAAAAGATGGTAATGAAAGATACTTTAGCCTTTTGGTTACGCATTAACTTGAAATTTCCTTCTCAGATAATCAATAAATAATTGTCTGGGAATGAAATTTCAATTCAAAAACAGTGATTGTTAAGATTTATCAATACATCAGACAGCCTATACAATAATAATAAAAAAAACGGTAATGCTATAATACGTACTTTTTTCATCCATATCAAGGTTCTTCACCCACGAAAATGGCATGTCTAGATGGCGCTGTCTTTCGTGGGGAGCTTCTTCTTCGTCCTCTTCTGTGTTTCTGTTAAGCGGAGGGTCGCCTTCCTCACAGAGCAGAAGATGATCCCAGCCTAGTGTGTCCTTCAGGTCAAAATCCAATTTCTGTTACCACAAACAGAGAAGATGGTAGATTTGAACACCAACTGTCTTATAGTGAAGCAGTCGTATATGTCAGTTTTGACACATGCTTAATACCTTTCAGGGCTCCCACAAAGAAAATAAATGACATCCACAGTTCTTTACCTGGAAGTCAAAATACTTTTTGGTAGTCACTATGATGGCTTATTAACTTTTGTAGTATTGTTAAAACACAGTAAAGCACTACGCTGATTTTAAATTGTCTGCAACAAATTATCAATACACTTTTATTTAGTTGCTTCCTTCTCTCNATCCCACTGTACACCTATATCATAAATAAATTGCCCTCAGAAAATCCATTCCATTTGAGATATATTATTAATCAATATATTAGCAAATATTGCAGTTCACAACATTTTGTTAGGATAGGAAATAAAGGAAAAAAAATTGTGTATTATGTTTGACAAAATGTAAGCAGACATAAGGTGACCTCCAAGAGTTGCCGTTTGGACGTGTGAACAAAAATTTTGGGCATAAAATAGGCCCGTACTCCCATTAGTGGGAGCCCTAACCTTTCCACTCTAAATCTAACTCTTATAGATCTTTAGTACTACAGCGATTTCCTGTTGGCTTTCAGGCGACAACCCTATCACACTATGGCATCACACTTGCAGTGACTTTCCACAAAAAAATCAAAGCTTTGCATTAGCATTTTGTTTCTTGCCCATTTCAATCTAGTTTCGTTACTTCCACATAGAACTTGTTTTTTATATTTCTCATTAACTGAGGAATCCTATAGTAATCCTACTGCCATTGCACAATATACCAACGTTAAATTTGTAAATAAATGGGCACGGACATGAACATCTTTAGTGTTGGTCATTTCCAACAAATGAGCTTAATTTTGCACACACAACATGTGTGGTGTCACTCACTCACATCACCTAAGACTAGGGATGGGATATTTACCGGTAAATTTGGGTAAATACCTGGTATTTACCCAAATTTTATTTACCTACCCAGTGGGTAAATACCAGGTATTTACCCAAATTTTATTTATCTGCCCAGTGGGTAAATACCCATGTCCCATCCCTACCTAAGACATTACTGGATCTATTCAAAAATCGCCAGAAAAGATCACTGGTGACACAAATAAAATAGTGAATTTGTGTTGTTAGTCGACACATCTCCAGGAAATCGCTGTAGTGTGATAATGAGTTTAGAAGTCCAAAGGGTTGCTATATTAGAAATACTGAAGATCACAATCACAATGTACTCAATTAGTGATTTTACCGTAGATAAAACAGTCATGGTCACGCACATAGTTTGTGCATCTATAGTTTGTCCATCTATTGTTTTAAACCATATAGTTGGGCACTGAATTTTCCCACATGACAATAATATTTAAGTGCTATTTTTCATATAGTTATTCAGCAGAGCACTGTTTGTTCAATATTTTGGGTGTTACATGAGCCTCCACCTCAGGACTGACAGAGGTGAAACAGTGGTTTAGTAAAATGACTCTTGCAACACACGTTTATCTATTACAATGTGGAGAAGTTGTCAGTTTCTCTAACCTTACAACCTTCATAGCACTTCTGCAGATTGACCCAATAGTTTTCGTGGTTCCACATGCTTTCCAAGCCCAGATATCGAGGATCTTCTATACCTCGGCGGTCTCCCGTCAAGGGTTCGATGAAAAACGGCTGGGCAATTTCCCGATTGCCGGACTGAACGAACACCCAGCTGTGAATGCGTGTGCCAAAAAGGGGATCTGGAGGTGGCTTCTCATATTCCTAGAAAACCGTAAACTCAATTACAAGACTAGTAAAATACAATTCTAATTTCTTCATTGTGCCAAGTACAGTACAATGTCTATCAGCTGGCATTGCTGCCACCATCTTAGCTACTATTCAAGCTGGTTTGAGTTGCAATACATGTTTAACCCAGGAAGTGCCAGGTCCAAAAACACATAAGTGCAGTAATGCAAAAGACTTACAACAAGAAACCCTACTTATTATATATCAAAATAAAGCTGAAACTCTGCACAATCTAACGAAATGTATATACTTTTCTTACTTACGTGAAAAGAATATAACATTTTAAAAATAATAATAAAAACTTACTGCTATTTCTACAATTCATCAATTTTTATCTCCACCTTGTGTGGAAATAACAAAAAAGTTAAAATAGTCATCTTGTGCAGAATTTAGTTATCATATCATCATGGAAACACTTTTGACAACAGCTCTTATAATAAAAAGTTATAAATGAAAAACTAAAACACCATACCAATACTATAGTTTTCTATGTACAATTTTTTGTTTCAAGCTCAGTGATTGACTGTGCCTTACTGAAGTTTTCTTTTTTGACCTAAATTGCAGTTTCAGTCGCTGTTACGTTTGTCCATATATTTTGGGTAAATGTTTGTGATGGAAGTGGAGCAGCCAGTGTTGTAGACCTACTCTTACTTTCATCACTGTTTACATCACTAACAGTGTCATTATTTCCAGTTCTGCCACTGAAACTTGGCCTACTATTATCTAAATCATTATCTTTGTCGTAGTCACAATCTAACTCGCTACAGTCAATATCTGATGAATCTTCTTCGAAATGTTTTAAAATGTCTTCCTCAGACAAACGTTTTTGTCATTTGCAAGCTACACTATCTAGCCATTCGTCACCGGACACCCCATACCAGTACATTAATCCGGATTCAGCACCACATCAGTATCGCGTAGGGCCACCTTTTGCCGCAATGACGTCCGCAACCCTTCGAAGAAGACTTTCCACCAATTTGCGATACGTGTCAANGCGAATCTTGCCCCATTCCTCGTGCAAGGCGGCGAACAGTTCAGTGGTGTTTTTTGGGCAGCAAGGCCTGGCTCTCAAGCGGCGCTCCAACTCGTCCCAAAGGTGTTCAATCGGGTTGATTTATACACTACACTACACAATTGTGCGTACAGGGTCTGAAAGGGTTATAGGTTGTATCACATGTACAGACGATCCCAAGCACTTTTTGAGGTGTGTCCAGTGACGAATGGCTAGATAGTGTATTTTTCACGCTTGTAAACAAAACATCAACAGAAGAAGGCGAAAACGAGTTTTAGTAGTACCATTGTCACTTCTAGTGTTTGAGTACTCATTTAGAGGTCTCAAGAATTAAGTTTGTCCTGCCATCTATTGAGAAACCTGAAAAACAAGACGGAAAGACAAAGTCTTCTAACTTAAGCCGCTTTAAGCTAGCTTGGTGGCCGTCATTTAACAAAAGCTTACGTGACGTCTTGACTGAACAATGTTAAAAATTGTCTAATGAAGTGACTGAAGAAACACTTACTTACCTTGGGCACATTTCCAAAACGAATCAGTTATGAAATGTAACACTGATCAAAATCAATGCATAGCCTCTCTTAAGTACATAAACATTTACAATTCCTTGTAGGAAACATAAGGGAATTACTGCTACTTTTTGCCTTACTCTGATTTTTGCTTGCTCTTCTTCTTTTGCTTCCTTCTCTTTTTGTTCTTCCTTCCTCTTTTCTCGGGCAGCCATTTCTTCTTCAAAGTGGCTGATGAGAAGTTTAGGAGGTTTGATTTGATACTTCATTTTGGGCATTTCCTTTGCTACTTCTGCAACCTGCAACCAGAAAACAATTAAAACAATGAAAGGAGAATCAAGGATTAGTTTCTAGCATCTTGTGAGTGACTACAAGAGTTTAAACCTTATCTGCACTATTTTCCCTCCAATACCATGAAAAAGTTTGCTGATATAAAAAAAAATGTTATAATATTCTCCCATTGAGTATTAACAATATACGATACAGTTTTGCCATTATTTCGTATTGTTAGGGGGTTTGATACACATTATCCTTTAATTGTAACACAGTCAATGTAGCATAGTCATGTTTCGTTAAACCCTGGACTCCTACCACTACTTCTAGATTTACGCTCAAATAAATGGTAGAGAACTGACTGGTCGCATTGACAGTGACCTTGTATGATAAATTCTTCAATGCCAGGGGTGGCTACATACAAAAGCTATGCAATAGTCAACTTGTGGCCATAATACAATATTTTTTAGTTGCGGTACCTTTTTTATTAATCTACGAACGCTTACTTTCCGAACGACTCTAGTACAGATCCAAGAATGGCAAAACAGTACTACATAATTTTTAAATACTAGAGTAACTCAAGTGTGGAAAAAACTTTGAATATTCTGAATTCCACAGGCTCTTGAAGTTAAATACTACGGTCCTTATGACCAACACTCATGAGAATGTATGCAAACTTTACTCTTCCAAGCACAGTCATCTACATATACGCAGGTAATCACATAGCAGGTCCCAGTAGCTACGTTGTACATATTTTGATATAGTCATTTGGCCAACTGGCAGCATGCTAGGTAATTTGGTACCACAGGTTCTGAGTCTGATCCACATACGGAGGCGAGAAAATAGTGAATAATACGAGTATAAAGCTCTCGTAATTTAATGTTACTTATGTTGTGATTACTCTTCTATTTTTACAAAACATATTCAATCCCATCAGTTTTTATAACAATCTGTAAGGGTGATCGGCAATGCAGTCGATGGAAATCTGTTCTTTCTAAACACAGTTTTGTTTTCATACATAACTTCTCTAATAATGTGAAATGAGCACAAGTGCAACAGCTAAGAGAAAAGAAATTACCTGTTCTTTCTTAATCAAAAGTGGACAGACATCTCCTCCGACATCTCGTTTGCACACCTCCCTCGTAGCGTAACCAGAAACAACATAGGCATCAAATCCTGCTCCAAGCAGAAGGGAGCACAACACCGTGCTTATTTCGAAGCTGTTCCCTATTCGATCTTGCAAGACGGTTGCTGGTGAACAAAGTCTTGTAGGCTACAGATATGAAACATATTTGGAACTCTTTACAATGGCTCAAAAGTGCCAATTACACACATCTTGAAACAATACATGATCTAAAAAATATTCAATGAAAAGTAAAAAAAAATCATAAAAGAAAAAAAAAGCATTCCAAAGAAACTTCTTCAATTATCACTATTAAAGGTGTGTAAAAAATAGCACTGTTGCTACTTTTTCTTCAATTCATAATGTAAAATATTGACGGAATTAAAAACACTCGAAGAACTGTTCAGAAACAGACAATTTGGTGTGACTGTGTTCCGAATTGTTACAAACGGAAAACTGATAGAAAAGTGTGGCTGCTGGAAGGATGAAACGAGTGTAAGAAATTGTATTTTCACCTAGAAACAACCAACACTGCATTTTTGCTATACAGTCAATATGTTGTATAACAAGAGTTCTGGTTGTTTATATATAAAAAAGATTTGTTTTTAGCATTTTTCACTACAATGGGCCATCAATTATGCAAATGTATTTCTTTAGCAGAGTAAGAATACCAGGCATGATTTTATTTTTTAAAGGATATTTAACAAAGTTTTTGTGTGCTAAGCATAGTAATTCCACCTAATTTGAATCTGCTCTAATTAATTCAATATGTAGCACATATTGGACCACAACACCAAAGCCCACCAGATAACTATCAAAATAAAACTATACTTTAATTAGACCCTGCCGAGAGCATTGTCAGCCTTAAAGCTCCCTGATTATTTTAGCTTACAGTATTTTTGTTTGCGTTACCCTGCTTCCATTATGAACTTTGAAGTAATGTGTTTGTTTACAGAAAAAGTAAAGTTACCAAACTGAGTGCATCTATTATGTTTCTATGTGATGCCCTGATCAATTTCAGAAAACAATTTTGGCACAATGCTCACCAATTTCGTAGGCGGATCGAGTTCTTCGTAATCCAAGTGGTCGGCAATGAATCGAGCACAAAAGTGCCACTCGTACATGTCTATGTAGCGGAGTCTTTTGGGTCTCAGAGTCGTCGAAACAAATTTCTGTGACAGGAGAGAGAAAAAACAACTACACTATGCTATGATGTTACCATTCATAAACTGTCCATGAAATGTAAACCCCTGCCTACCCTTGTTATATTAAGGGAAGCTTAAAATATTGAGATTCTACATAGCCTTTTACAAATACAAATTCGAAAGATATCAGCTTTCATGCAGTTTTTATTGAAAGTACATAGTTCAAAGATGGAACTTTTCCAATGTTATATTTCATTGCTTCTGGATTTGTAATGGGACAGCCAATGCATGGCATGGACTATTAAATGTACTGTTACTTCATACACTCTGAACTTAAAATTCCACAACCTTTCTCCAGGGTAAGCTCTTTTCTTGTTTCTCTTGCCATACTGAGTTGAATTACATGTATATATATTTCCTGTACTTTTGCAATGATAAATATGTAAGATACAAATTTGTCTAGCCCATTCATTGCAAAATGGTAAAAACACTTGTTTTTATATGTTTAATACTGACACATACAATTTTCAAACCATTTGATATTAATGATTAAAAAAAATTGGTTCTTATCTTATTATGGTCACCTCCAATGACAAGATTATTGCAAGAGTTTCATAAGAAAATGGTGTTTGTGAGTAGCACAAGGGCCCAAACCCAGGAATTTCTCAAGTGATTCCTTTGCTATTTTCGATGGGAATGTTCCCATCAGATAAGCTTAAAAGGTACATAACCACCAATCAGAAACGGAGCATTGGGAGGCTCGCTGATTAAAGCATGGTGGGTATTCTACTGCAGCTATCAGTGACTCCGTTGTGTGTGCCACCGTGTTTGTTTTACAGACCAGTGGAGAGAGGAGAAACAGCTACAGTGTAAGAGCAAGTCTATGAAACTTTTTCATAAAATTGTATCATAGGTGGTGGGTTTAAGTGTAGGCTACTCTCTACAGCCAGGCTTTTATAAAAAATTGGAGAAATAACCAAATTACACATAATTAATTTTTGAAAATGTTACACCAAAATCAACACAAGGCATCGTTCTACGACCCCTTTTTTTTAGTTTCCCGGATTTGTTCAACATAAGCCAGATATTAAGCGATTTGTTTTCCGGGAGCATGATTTTTGGCCTGGCTGTAGGGAGTACACTTAAAATTCTCATGGTAATCACAAACTCCATTCTCTCATGATACTCTCTCAGTAATCTTTTTGTGGGAGGTAGCCATTAGATACCTTATCTAACACAACAAAAAACTTTGATCTGATTGCTATGAGCTTACAGTCCCATCTTATTAACTTCTTAGGTCTAACCGATGCTTCAGGATGACAGAATTTTATCACTCACTAAACACACAGCTGGTGGCGAGTTCCTTTGTATCAAGCACTTATCGATGGGACACCATTTCCAACATTCCTCACAATAGACACGTATGACCAGTTCCACAGGCAGACTCGTGGGCGTAGAAGACGGCCCGGTTTTTTTTTTAACCCGGGACTTTCGGTTCACGAGGTGAGCAATCTCATAAGACACTGACATTGGAAGGTATTATTTTCTTTATATGGGAATTAAATAATTAAACCACCTTACAAAAAAAGTTAAAAAACAAAACAAGATATCCACTTCAAATCCCTATTTATACAAAACATTCTGAATAGCACAAGAACTGTGAATTTCACACATCTGGTCTATATTGAACACCAAACTGAGATATACAATCTATCATGTAATTCACATTTAATATATATATATATACTATATATGAGGTGCAATCAAAACGTTCCAGGACTGGGTCAACAAAAAACAAATTAAGTAGTCCTACATATTGATTATTGAGTGTTGTCCCCTTCAAAGTAGTCCTCATTGGCAGCTATACAACTACTGTAATGTTTCTCCCATTTCTGGAACCCCTTTTTTGGCACCCCATTGAGAATGTTCTGCAATTCGACGTGAATTTAGTCAATGTCGGCCAACCAGCATCCTCTGAGCATTTTTTTCAATCGAGGAAAAAGTCAGAAGTTGCACAGTGCCAGGTCTGGCTAGTACGGGGATGGTGCAACGAACAGACAGTGCCGTGTGGGCGGGGAGTTTGTTGTGATGAATCAGTCAATACTCAGTCTTCCATAGGTATGGACGTTTTCATCTGATGTTTTTTCCTTAGTCCCTTCTATGTAGACTTGATTCACTGTCTGGCCTTGTGGAACGAATTCATAATGCTCGTATTTGTATACTGTAAATGCAGATAGAGTATTTTTTAAACGCTATAATCTGACCATTTAAATTTGTGTGCTATTGATCCTAAAAATATGTTTCATATGTTGACAATTGCAATATTCTTTACCAGGATCTACACATTGTTCATAACAAAATTCAGACCACATATATGTAGCATCTTTTGGGGCCACATTTGGCAGTCAGCACCCTGGAAATTTGTCTTAGAATGGACTTCACAAGATTTCAGGAGAGAAGTCAACCCTTGCAGACTGTTGAGTATCCCCTACATTGGCAAATGATCACTATGCTAGACAGCTTATTCAAAGTTAGGCTATTCTAAGATGTTCCAGGGGATTTAAGTCTAGCAAGATTGAAGGCCAAAACAGGACACCAGAATGCTCTTTCCTTCACCATTCACAGTAGCTGGTTGCATTGTTGTGCAGAATCACAACATCAAAGGCTGGAAAAACGATGTGCACGAATGGGTACAAATATTCATAAAAAAAAATTGTGTTGCAATAGCCCTTGCCATTCAGATGACCTTCAATAGACCTCCAACAGATGGCTCGCCAAAACACAACATTATCACAAAGTATTAGGAAAGTCTGCACCAGACACAGAGAATCTACAGCTTCATCTCCGGTTATCTCCAAATGCCGATCGTATGGTGCAGCAGAATCTAGACTTGAAATAACAATAAACCATTGGACAGTCATGAGCACTGCCATGTTGATGATTCTGACATCAAGCAGGTTTGCGTCTACCACTTAGAAATTGATGGATCATCGAATCCTGAGACCCAATCGTTAAAAAGAGTATGATGAATGTCCAGGTAGAAACTGGTCTGTTGAGTTCTGCAATGTCTACCTACCTACTGGCACAAATCTGCCATTTCAATTGCCTCTCGCTTCCACAATTCAAGTATTGCACTAAGCAGTGAACACGTTCACCACTGTATTGCGAGCACACTGCTATGTTTGAACCGGACATACTAAAGCTCGAGCAACTAATCATCATTCTGCTTTGAAATTCTGTCAATTTACAGTTCTTATTCAAATTTCATCCATCAAACTTACTATGGTACCACTCTCCAGTGTTGAAATATTGTTCAGTTGCATCAATAAATTATCTTCACACAGTAGATTCTGTTCTGAGGAGTCGTGATCACTATTTTTTACTCTCACCAAATAAAAACTTCCAGAAAGGGCAGTTCACGTTTTTTTTAAGGAATTTCTTATAATATATGCATGCAGATCCAAATTTAGCAATATGCCAGTATGGGATGGTACTAATCTGACTGCATAAAACTAATTAGTATACAAGAATCAACTTGTTACCTGCACACCACACTCGTTCTCTGGAGCTAAGAGAAGTGGCTTTCGGTCAGGATAAGCAAACAGGTACTGCTTTCGAAAGTTTTCGGCATGCCACAAAAGAGCCTTTTCTTTCTTCGTCAGTGTCGTGTACGAAAGAGGGAAATGTTGACGACTGAAAGAAAATTCAAAAGTTTAGGTTACTAGTCACATTAATTACATATTGTGAAATAGGTACACCGAGAAGTGCACTCAGTCAACAACGGTTCCTGGTGAACCTCTGATGGGAATCTCCAGTGAACCACATTGTCGTGATGCAGAGCATACTCAGTGTTAGACAGAAAACATGCCCTAAAGGACAATTTTTACATTAAACCACACTCAACTGTCATGCCGAGCTAACAATTTGGACTGCTTGAATGGTACATAGAATACTACGTTTCGAGCTGAATATGGCGACTTCGACAACAAACATGGCGCCGATGTGCAATTGTTTACAAAAATTGTCTAATGGCACGAGGCGTTGAGTGACACCTTATTTGAAAGCTTTTCACATACCGGTACTGAATACAACTCCATAGTTATAAAATAGTATTAAAGTGCACTGTTACTAATGTTTTAATACAACTATTTTGTTAATTTGAATATTCTGGACAACTTTGTAAGGGGGTCATTTTTAGATTGGAGTGATATCTTGGTCAGGAAAATTCGGCAAAGTTTAAAAAAAAAAATCATACAAAACTCTGGTCTTCGACAAACTTTATTTATCAGTCTAATCAAAAAGTTTAGCCATTTCGAAACAAGGGTTGTTTTCAGTAGCCTAAGTGAAAAGCTTTCAAATAAGGTGCCACTCAACCCCTCATGCCGTTATCAATTTTTGTAAACAATTGCGCACCGGCACCATGTTTGTTGTCGAAGTCGCCATTTCAGCTCGAAACATAGTAGCATTGATTATCAAAGCCTTGTTATGCTTTGATAATCACCTTACCTAACCTAACTGAACCTAACCGAACCTTACCGAACTTTACCTAACCTAACTAACCAAAAGATAAAGTATTTTAACCTAAATTTTTTGGTCGGAGTTTGCTCCACCGGGCATGATTTTGTGAGGATACTATTACGAATTGAAATGATATTGATAGTCACTAATATGACGTGGATGCACATGAAAGTACATACTGTAAGGTGATCACTCGCCAGCGTCACCCTGAAGACTC
>KZ870306.1:23815-34559 GCA_003456935.1 Machilis hrabei | reverse complement strand
TGTAGATTAGAGTTCAATTCCCAATGATTTTTTTTTATTACAGAAACTTATTTTTTTGTAACCATAGTAAGGAGAAAAGTAGAGGCAGATTAAAAAGTATTTAAAAAACGAAATATACGTCTTTGTCAGCATTATCTTTTCTCATTGCTTGGATTTGTCTTTGATGTCACCGACTGCTTCTGTCTGTTAAATGAGGTGAGTTTGTTTACAACAGTGCAAATTTAAAGACTTTGCGATAAGCAGTCGTAGTGTAAAGTTAATGAGAAAGAATACAATGTACATTTACAAGGTTCAATGTTTATAACAAAATGTTTAAGATGGTGGTTAAAGCACATTGATAGATAAGCGAGATTGACTGTTAGTATACATAATTTAGATTCATAGGGTGAATTGTAAAGACGTGTTTTAGAAACTGTCTAAGTTAGACGTTGTTTAAACATCGTTTACGTTGCCCAAACAATGTTTAAGTCAAACCGATGTTTGGACTATTTTGACATTAGCTATCGCTCTGAGAGTGTTTTAGACTTTGCTTAACTTTCTATTTCGTGAATATTCTGGTGATTCGTTATTCTAACAAATTAAAACTATAATATATCATATCTCAAAACATGAAATAAATGATTTTGGTGTAGGGTTTGTTATTAGTACGATAATTTCACAAACAAAGAGCTCATTTTGCGGGATCAAAAGTGCGACAGAAGAGACAGCACAGTTCATCGTACGTTTTTCTGTTTACTGCTTATTACTACAAAGTTCAAAGTATTTCGTTATTTAAAAAAAAATTGTGAGGCCATTTTGATAAATGCTTAAATAATTGTATTTCTTACATCACCGTTTAATCACGATTGTAGGTAGTAGCTACGAGTAAATAGTGCAGCCAATGTCCACCCTTCATAATGTTTTTATATAATTAAAGCTCACTCCATAATCGAAAAGAGCCCTATATTTTCAGAACCGTAACCCGTGAAGTTAAATTTTATTTTTATTCATTAAACATTGGCAAATTACGTCAATTAATAATAAATATATGCTCTAGTACTAACTTCTAGGCTATTTTTTCTCTATACAGTACGTGCAAATAGTTGGCGGATGTCTCCACTAGAACGCACCACCAAAGCGCAGCACCACGTAGTTCCATATTTAACCGCAAAATNTAGCTAGCAAGACTGGTTTAGCAATGTTGTCAAACGTATTCTTGTTTAAACACNTGTCATTGAGCATCGGTTTAGACGTTGTTGAGAAAAGCATTGTATAGACTATAGACAATGACTATGAACACCGTCTTTGCAGCCATAGAGTTTCAGTAAATAACCAATGACTATAATATAAATGGTTGATCCAACATTTGAAGGTCGTTTATGTAAGTTGACGTTATTTTTGCCTATGTGCTAAATATTTACCAACTTACAGAACGCTATAAGGTTGCTACTAAGACTTTTCGAATTAGCTGGCGTTTGGTCGTAGTTGGAAACACTGAGAAAACTAAAAGTGTAAAGTTTTCCTGGGTACCATGATAAGCATTTGGAGATGGTACGNTATTATTCCCTGTAGATTCCTAAATTTCAATTCAATTTTTTCATAAATAAACGATAATATGAACTGTAAATAACACAATCTAGGATACTGACAAAGTCGAAATTAAAAATATCTTATAATGCCTTCATCTCTTTTGACATTTGGTATTCAAGATTTTTACGCTTGTGGAATTTTTCCGGTACGATAGCCTTTGTTTAGATAAACCACTTGAAAGCTGGCTTTTTTCTTGTTTCAAACTGTTCACGAGCCAATTGCTCTACAGGCTAAATTCTTTGTCTCTTTGTGTGTCTTTGCAAATGCATCAACCTTTTGTGTATTCACATGTACAGCCAACATTCTCTCTCGTTTTTACCTTTTCCACTTCTCTTTGATGACTACCGAACACGGAATTGGCAATGAATACCACCANAGCTTGTAGAAGTAGCGAAACCTCAGAGTGTATTACGCATTTCGCTTTTCCACATGTAATTTTACAACCCCTAAATGTTCTTTAGTGGCTCCTCGGAAATAAGAATATCGTCAAAAAAGTTTGCTCATCTAAAATACAAAAGGAAGACAGTAGAGGGACTGTAACTAGCCAAATACTATGTATGTGCAAATTCCATGGTAAATTTAATTGGAATGCAGAAATACATCTTAATTAGCAATGAATATGGTGTGGTCTATCTATCTATCTATTCCGTGATAATCTCAGCTAGATGGGATGTTTTTAACAAATATGACTACCTTGTAAAGTGTGTTCCGGGACGAGATAACGTGATAATTCTAAATAAAATGATATTAAANTGATGTAATGTATGATTATGTGTCNAGATTGGCTTTGTTGTTGTATTTCTGTAAAAATTAGAAGTCGGGCGGAATTTAGGCTCATGACATCATAATTTACTTTGAATATGTGATTATTGCTACGAAACAGACATGGAAATGGAAACAAATTAGTACTGTACTTTAAATCACTTCAAAATATGTACTCGGTATGATAGCACAAAACATTTATTAAAAACTAAAGTCCAATAAATGCATAATTTGTGTTTACCGAAAATAAACCTTGGTTTTCAGTTAAACACAGATAACACACTTACGAGGGAAGTATGAGGGCAACTACATCGACATTAAGAAAACAAATATGCAGTTCAATAGAATTCGGTGTACTAAAACCCATGGTGAACTCCGTTTGCCTGCTAAGGCAGCCATTTGCAAGATATTAGGCCTATAAGATATCAATGTGAATTATAAATTAATTTCTTCTTTCAGAGCCTAAGCTATTTAAGGGTTTGTAAATAAACTTTACGGATTTCAGTCTATTAACATATGATATAAGCATAATTTTCGAGATAAATTCATTTCTTGGATACGGTTTCAGAACTTCAAGGATTATTACCATTTTATACGAGTCTAAAAAGGCATCACTGTCGAAAAAAAAACTAGTATAAAATTTTAGCGTGAAACTTCAAGTAAAGGAAAAGTTGTAACTCTTAAAGAATAAAGTTAGTATTCCCTAAAATTGCTTGCAAAGAGAGTTTGTAAAAGTACGTCTGCTTCACAATGCAGCAGTTTGTTTTTGTTTTAGCTAATTCCCAAATATGCGCCTCAAAAACAAATTGCTTAATTTAAACACGTAAAAACTTTTTAATGTAAACTATACAATTCCTCGGATCATGACTTCAGTAGCAATGTAGGTTTTTACATAGGAATTGTTCGGATTATAAGCACTTACCATAAAGAAAGAGACATTACAGCTACGCCTACACTCGGAAACTAGAATACAAGTAGGGCAGCTCATAAACCATGTTTTGGGATTATAAAATTACTACAGTACAAGGATAAGTAGCAAGGCACTTTACTTATGAACTNTATAGTATTAAAACAATTTTAAAAGCGTGAAACTTTATATAGTTGGACGTAATATAATACAACAACTTCTTAAGCACAGTTTTGGTCCTCTACCTCGTTCAAACTATACCTTCATTTGTTTCCCCTTTATTTTGCATATGTATGTATAGTATATTATTTACGTGTGCTAATCCTAATTTTATTTTCCTACATTTTATGTATATAAGCATTTTATTTGTCTATATTTTAAGGTGTTTTTAAAAAANTAATATACAGGGTGTTCGGAAATTCCCCTTACAAAATGATATGGTATGTTCCTTGATTGAAATGGAGTGGAAAAGTTATTTTCCAAAAAGTCCGCAGACCAATAGTTTTCGATTTATTAAAGGTTCAATCTGACCAATCACGGAGCGCGTAGCTGTTGAGGCGCCCGCTTCACGTAGTGGTATTGGTGGTACCACGCGTGAAGCGGGCGCTTCGACTGCTACGCGCTCCGTGATTGGTCAGATTAAACCTTTAATAAATCGAAAACTATTGGTCTGCGGACTTTTTGGAAAATAACTTTTCCACGCCATTTCAATCAAGGAACATACCATATCATTTTGTAAGGGGAATTTCCGAACACCCTGTATATTGTTTTAAATAAAAGGTTTTTCAATTTTACTGAGAAAATTTGTCTCCCTCAGCGGGGATCGAACCCAGGACCTGTGGAACCTATTCTGCAGCTCATGTTAACGACCTTTCCAAGCCTTANACCTAATTTTTTTACTATCCTTCATTCTGAGCCTTGCTCTTGTTTCTATATTCGTTTGTCACTCTCATTTACACATACACTTGACATCACAAACATCCATGCCTTACGCTAGGATTCAAACCCACAACTTCTTGATCCAGAGTTAGGTGCGCTAATCACTAGACCAATCAGGCCGGCTGTCTCGGCCGTCTCAGCCAGACAAAATTCTGACCTCGACTACTGGTATCTAAGGAGCTGCCAACATGAACTTTGTCTCTGAGACTTGATACTTATAGCTTATCTAGCTATTGAAGTACAAGAATTGTAGTTCATTTTTATTAGATGTTATTATGAAATATATGTATTGCCTTTTTGGCAAGTATTAAATTGAAATTTCGTTCTACTACCGGTATTGGTCATACTTTTGTCTGGCTGAGACAGCCAAGCTGTATGTCTAAGGCGTNATAAGTTCGCTAACATAAGCTGGAGAATAGGTTCCACAGGTCCTGGGTTCAATCCCNGTTGGGAGAGAAAATTGTCTCAGTGAAATTGAACCACCTTTCATTTAAATAATTCTCTGAGAACGACAATATTCACTGAAGTTTCTCTTAAGTGGTCATAATATCAAACGTTACCATAGAGCCTAATAATAGTAATAACACTGAAACCCCTATGGCATTTAAAGCAATGCACATGCACAACGTTATTGCACCATAGCTCAGGAAGTAACGCTACTTGTTGGTTACAGAATCGACTGGGGCTACAAATCATTTCACATGAGGGTGGTTACTTGTATATAACTACTTAAAAATGTATCTGGTATGAAAATACGAGTACATGTTCATGTCTAATTATGCTGAGTTAATTAAAAGTTACATAAATTTGTATTACTTAGCATTTATTAAATATGCCCTAGCTAGAAGTAAAATAATAAAAATAACTTTGAGAGACTTAGAAAAATACGAAATTAAAAAGTTCGATTTTGTAAATGATACCTCGTTCTTTAGACTTTTTTTTATTAAATGAAAGAGTTTCATCACTCACACAAGCGTTTATCTTGTCAACCTCTGACATAATTTAGATTTTTAGGAAAGTTATTTTGTCAACCTCGGACATAATTTAGATTTTTAAGAAAGAAGTGAAAGTACGAGTGTACAAAATTTATCTCACTTTTAGCATACTTATTTTCATTAACTTAATATAACAAAAATCTTCATAAATATTTGAACATTTGAACTAATACAGTGCATTATTTATATTTTTTCCATGCAACATCTATAAATNTTAATGTGATGTGGCTTATTTGAGTTCTCCAAAACGAAATTATACAGTACGGTTTATAATTACTATGGCGTATCTAATACAATCAAATGTTTTCCCTAAATGGGTACGTATCGTGGATGGCACCTACGTGCGGTTTTCTTTGACGCAGAAACCCATTATCAAATAAAAATATACCCGTAAAATCTTAAGGTATGAACTTGATAACAGAGATAGTCCAAGCAGCATTCCTGGTATCTGGCAGTACTTGCAAAACTCCTGGAAAAGAAGCACACTGCCAAAGTGAAACCTTTTAATGGCCAAAATTTGTTAATCTGTGATCAAAGCTAAGAGGATGAGTCAATTCTGTTATTTTGGGGAGAAAAAATATCATCGACTGTTGCGTTTTTTTTTTTTTTTTTTTTTTCAAAGTAGCACTATTTTGACCAAGAATGTAATTCAAGTTCTAGATGATGTATACGATCTTAACCAAAACACTAACGTTTTTATTTAATGTTCTAGGATGTCAGGGAACTTGTGGACGGTAGTGTATTCGATACATTATTTTCTTGCTACAAACAAAATGAGACATTGTTTGACCTTGAAAACGCCACATTTACAAGAACATTTTAGGCAGTGAGTTTTACCGAAAACCAAAGTTTGTCACGAACAACTTTTGTATTGGTGGTAAATTTACTTTAAACAGTTGTGTATGGTATCTGAACGATGAAAATATAAGATTGTAAATCCAGCGCAGAGCTAATTTCAGTGAATGCATTTGGTACTATGTGTTTATAATTTTTTCATGTTGTGGTGAACAAGCTGCGTATAGGTGATTGTGAGTATTGGTTTTAATGGGTAATTTAAAGACGATGGAGATATATTTACTGATTAATGGAGATGAGTACTCAGTCACAAACACCAACATGAAGTACATTCATAACACCCAAACTTGTGTGAAAATTGAATCCACGAATTCTGAATGACCCACTACTCAACTAGTTTACAAAATGTATCATTGCATCTTCAGAAAAAAGGGCACTTAAACACAATCTGATCACAAAACAATCATCTACTTTGGCCTACTGGAGTACTGCAATAGGTGCCTATTAGTGATACATGCTTCACAATGTAAAATAATCTTTTCATGCACGTTGTAATAGTTTAGAAAAGTAAAGGGGCTGAAAAATAAGCAGCTAAGCCAAACGGCNGACAGGTAGAAAGAAATTGTTCTCCAAACGACAGGTCAAGGGGAAAGACGTGACTAAGGACTAGATGTCGAGGGTCGTCAGGTAATTAGTGTGTCGTAATTGGGAGTCGACTAGGAGCTCCTGAAATTCCCATCAAACCTATACTTCTCCCTTTCCCACTCTNCCTCCCTTGTCTTCTTCTTTTGTTCCACGAAATTCTCTACAAGGAAACTTCCTGATCACCACCTAATGGCGATTGTTTGTTGTTTTGTGTTATCTCCAAGTTAGTTCAATGTGAACTATCGTGATGCGCTTGAGAGTCGAGCAGAAGTTGGAGAAACTCTTGCTGTTAACTGTTATTTACAACGACATAGACGTCGGGATAAATGCGAGAGAGAGAAATTAGTCTAGTTAAGGAAACCCAAGAGATGTTTAAAGACAAATAATTTTTCGGTAACGAGACTTCAAAGTTCACAAATGACAAATCATTTTCAACGAAATTGCAACAGACGCATCTGATAAATATAAATTAAAAGACAACCAAACATTTATTTAATAACGAAAAAGGCTTTCCATGCTACGAAAATAAAATGTCCAACTCATTAATGTTTTAAGACTCCAACACAAAAGCTTTTTCTTAAACTGAAAGTAAGAATGCAGTACAATACGATTAGCTTTGCGCAATTAAGTAATGTCACTGCGAGCTTAATGAGCAAATGCAACAATTTATAAAGTATAAATAGCTTTTTGAAACGTGCGATAGAATATTAGTGCAAAAGGTTGATAAAGTATTGTGGGTGTTATTTACAGTCACGTATATCACAAGAGTGTCAGCTACTGCTTGCAAACTGCAAATAAATTTTCATCTAAATTAAAGCCTGTGCCAGAATTAACTGCATATCAAGGCAGACGACCAACGAGAACCATGTATTTCCTAAAGTTAGCAAGGTTGGGTTAGGTAGCACTAAAACATATGCAAGTCAAACATATAGTCGGCCCCGGTAGCCTAGTGGTTAGTCCCGTGGAATTGCACGCCGGAGGTCCCAGGTTCGATTCCTGGCTAGGGCATGGGTGTCTTGCTTGTGCTGTCCTAAGTGTGTGCANTTGTGTTGGCATACGTCCGAGCACTCACTTGTGTTGTCNTAANTGTGTGCACGTAATGTCGGAATAAAGAGTGGCCATAAACGTTAGTTGTAACGCCCTGGAAGTAATGCCTACAGGTGGTTCCCGGGGCACTANAACACTAAAAAAAAAGAAAAAAAGTCAAACATATAACGCCTATTTTACCATCTCTCCGAATAAGGGTTAAGGACATGGCGACAATAGTTAGAGGCCACAGCCCCATTTGTGTAGAATTAAGAACACATTCTGTTGAGATTTGTGAGTTTTTGTTTGGACAACTCTACATTTGGCTTCTGAAAATTACAGCAATATCGTACAAATTGAGTATATACTCGAGTGTTTTCACCTTATCATAGCCGACTTGTCTGTTCTAGTGGTTAGCATACCTACCTCTAGATCGGGGCTTGTGGCTTCGAATCCCGCAAGGCATGGATGTTTGTGACTGTCCATTCCTCTTCAATATTCCAAATTAGCATTGTTCATCACTGTTAAATGACATATCAGGTGTCCATATGACGTTAAACGTGTTATCATAATGTCAGTGGAGAATTTGGGCATCATAATGTATTTACCTNAATGGCTTAACAGGTGCATAACTGAAATAAAACCATACGGAAACTTCAACTCCTTCAGTGGTCACTTAGTTTTCTAAATCTGAACCAAAGTGATCATCCACTGAATGATACTGAACNGGTTGAATCACTTAGAAATCCACTGACAACACTTTGCAGACGATTTGGTAGGCCTATACCATATCTCCACTTGTTTCCTAGGAATCTTGTGAGATCCATTCTGAATTGTCTTCGGGTTGTTATTGGAGATCGATGTGTCTCATTACTTAAAATGGAGGTAANTTTTTTTACAATTAAGTGTTTAGCAGCAGCACAAATAATGTACCATTTCTTATTAGCTTTAGGTTTTGGATCTCAATGTTGACAAACAACTTTCATTTCAATACATACCCGAAAATTATTATCAGTATTAGAATTTACCAAATGTTTCATTATTTTTAAGATATAGTAATAGTAAGTAAACTTAAGAACAATACACAGATTTATCCCTGAACTTCACGACAATCATGTTAACGACTAACGGTGTAGTTATCTTTAATACGTAGTCCAAGTGTAGTAACATTTCTGAGAACTGTAAGTATATATTATTAAGGTCGTTCAGTACTAACCTGAACTTTTTTTATTTGTTTACAGAAGACATGGGTAGTAGGAGATCTAATGGCATCCGTGTAGCCAAGTGGCCGGCAAATAGCTACTATAAGGTGGCGTTCGACCTTGTAACTTCGAGTNCAGAGCAGAGATACATCATCAAATAACTAGTAAAAGATAAAATGAAACCAGCAGAATTTTTTTGCTGTTTAAGTGCACAGCATAGAGATGAGACTTTCACACACAAGCATCTGTGGCTGGTGCAACACGTTTTCAGAAGGCATCATGATCACGCCCAGCTAACAGCCGTTACTCTCATCTAAGCAATCACCGTACAGTATGTTCACCAAGAAAGTGTCCAGCATAGTCTCAAAGAAATAAAAGTTAGGGTTAAATTTTGTTTTGTTAAATGAAAGTAGATGTAATAAGCTATTGCACAATTACCTATTAGCTAGTCCAATCGCCTCCATTATTGATTATGGCTTGGCACCTTTTTGCCATGCTTTCAACAAGGTTTTCAGCATATTCACGGGATAAAGGGCACCATATTGTCCTAATCCTCAGTGACAGCTGTTTTAGGGTAAAGAATGTCTTCTTTTGAGCTTCATCTTCATGTAGGACCATACATTTTTATGTGATTTGAATTTGGAGACTATGCAGGCCAATCCATCGTAGAGATGCCATTTTCTAGTTTCCACTCACTACAAAGTTTACTGCGATGTTTTGGGTCGTCATCCTCCTGTATCACCCACCTCGTTTTGTCTGCACCAAAAAAAGTTTCGTTAGACTTCAATAAATAGTTTTTTACTATTTTATCTGCATTTGAATTGCCTGTAAACAAGAAAAGACAGCCAAAACCGTGTTTCCAAAAGCACCCCCAAACAATAAATTTTACAGGGTGTTCACCGTAAACTGAAGAATAAAGCAGGCCTTCAATAGGGGAGACCATGCCCAGAAGCATAATTCGTTCGTAAAGATTACGTTGTCCCAATCTCGACCTGAATTTTCTCTCGCCCACGCTAGTCGTTTTGTCGCATGTTTTCTGACAATAACGTTTTCTTCGTGGTAGACCGAAATTACACACCTTTTTCATGCAGTTTACTTATGATTGTATTTAGGGCAATGTTAAGTCCCTTTTGGCGGTGTTTAATTTGGGTCTGACGCAAGATCGCTTTCTCCTGCTTCGGTGTCGTCGCGCGAACTATTCCCCTCTCCGGCAGATAGTCTACATTTACAACCTCCAAATACCTTTATACCTACTTCTTGACGAATGTGTTTGACTCCTAAGTGTCGCCGCAGCTGCTGCGTACGTGTTTCGGTCCTTTTGGATGATTCTCTAGGAACACCACCTCGTAACGCTTCAGATATTTTGCACGCATTTTAAAAACACAGAAATTAAATGCAACAGTAACTCAGCGTGNGGAAAACTATACATTTTGCAAAAGAGCATAGTTTGAAGTTACAAACAGCCTATGACAGATGGCGCTGCAGTGACTTCCTTCAAAATTATGTCGGACACTTTCTTGTTAAACAGAGTGTATCGAAAAGATAATTTCAGGAAACAGACAAACGAAAGTGTGTACGTCATCTTGCTGTACGACAACGCTCGTCCACACACAACAAATCTAGCGACAGAAACTTTGGCAAACAATGGACTGGGAAATCATGGCTCACTTTCTTTTCAGATCTGACTTAACCCCAAGTAATTTTAATTTGTTTCCACCAATGAAACTTGTGATGATCTCAAGCTACATATCCAGTCGGCCCCGGTAGCCTAGTGGTTAGTCCCGTGGCATTGCATGCCGGAGGTCCCAGGTTCGATTCCTGGCTAGGGCATGGGTGTTTTGCTTGTGCTGTCCTAAGTGTGTGCACTTGTGTTGGCATACGTCCGAGCACTCACTTGTGTTGTC
>KZ870305.1:26436-39758 GCA_003456935.1 Machilis hrabei | reverse complement strand
AAAGCCTGGCGAAATATCGCGTATTTAGAACGCATAGACGTTTTTTAAGGAGTAAGGTAAGAAGATTCTTGTTACTTTTTTGCTCTTAAAATGAGTTCCTACTCCAGTTTCCGACAAAACATTAAATTAATGGAGGTGTTGTGCACTACTTTAGAAACAAAAACGTAAGTGCACATACTTTATTTTTAGGTTATTTCTGTTAGGTTAGGTAAGGTGAGTACGAAAGCCTTTCGAAAGATAATAAATTTAAATCGTGGCTTGCAGAACTCACGATCGCACTGGATCTAGCGGAATGTCTGTGTTTACATTTCAATGGACAGGAAGCAAAGCGCAGTCAGGCTAAAAGCGAGTCTATGAACTCTTCAGTAAAATAGCGTCGTGGGCGGTGCAATTTAGATTATCACGTTAATTGCAAACGAGTTCCTCTTACGAAACTCTTTCGAACATCTTCTCGTGGGAGGTGGCCATAAATACATGCAAGCAAAGGAGAACCAAAACTGTCATAATTCATTGAACACTACTGATTTGAAGGCCTCTAGAACACTACTGCGACCGAAACGCACAATTAAATGTCTCGCATTCATAAAAAAATAGCAAAATGGGTATAACTTATCTGTGGCTTCTGTTCAAGTATGTTATTTTACACATTTGTAGCCATTAATAACAAGGGGCTTATACACAAGTACCCACAGTATTACATCATGAACTTGCTTAGTCGAATACTTTTATCTGAAATTCACTTTTAATCTAATGCTTAGTCAGCCACGATTCATAACATTACCTCGACCCCACTTTTGTGTCCCAGAAGGGCTCGCAACGGATAAACTCTATCCGGCATCCAGAGTAAAGCAGTGTTGTCGGCAGAAGCCGTGGCAATGTACACTCCGAGAGGACTTGTTGCAAGTCTCCAAACAGGTCCCATGTGACCCCTTTGACAAAAAAAAACAAAAAACATTTGCACCATTAGCCTCTCCATCCAGTACATTACATACAAAAACATTTTTAAAACCAGAATAAATTACTGTACCTATATATAGCTACACAACTCTGTGTTTCAACATTCCAGGATCTCATTGTACCATCCCTACTGCAGGACAGTAATAAACGAGACGGCTCCAAAAAGGACATTCCATAAACTGTTCCCGTGTGGCCCAGTAATTCAACGTATCTACGTCCTGTGCTATCGTCACTAGAAAAAGAAATTACATGAAAATCCTGCACGTAAAAAGAAATGACGCTTCAAGTAAAATAGACATCTGAAGATAACTCGATTTTCTATTAATTACACGTGTTGCAATGTCTCTCAAATGTGTAGAAAGATTGCAAAAAGAATGAATTACACAACTTTGAAACGTTCGGTATAGACTCCATAGACGTGTGTAAAGGTAGCCATGCTGGGAGTCATGGGACACCAGTGGGTTTTGAGGGTCAAGGCACCTACATTCAATGTACAGAGTTTTGTCGCACCACCAGATTTCGTCCGCAAGACGGAAAAGTTTGTCAAGGTCCATGGGTACGCAACAGGGACAGATTACCGTGTTTCCCAGAAGTGTTGGATAGTGAGNTGCATGGCTGGTGGGCTAGTGTAGAAACGGTAATAGATAGCTGGGACGAATTCAAAGCTCGATTTTTAGATCAATACTTTGGGGAGAATCAGCACTTCGAATACAAAAACAAAGCACGCAATACCAAAATAAANTCGTTCGAGTCGCGTTCTGCTTTTGTTAATAGGATGACGGGATTGATATTCTCCATCTATGACAAGTCCAGTCCCACGGAAGAAATAGATTGGGCACGCCACATTCCCCGTCAGACTGAGAAAATTTTGCAAACTTAACACTCTCGACGAATTGCAGCAGGTGGCTAGTCTTTACGACAGTCACGAGGACTCCTTAAAAAGNGCATTTGACGACAGTAGAAGCTGTGAAGACATAACTCTCGGGACTCGAGACAAGAGCATAGCAACCATAGATATCGACAGGGTGAATTTAGGGGTAATATTAGATCATCCCCAGGCCATATCACCAAAGCTATGAACAGAATAGGAGACCACAGCAAGTGTCTAATCAGGACTATATTCTCAGCTTCCACCTGCTCTTACTCNTGGACGTGACAGAAAAACTGAAACTTTAAACCACAGTTAAGGACAACGGAGGACGTGCTCTGTTCTTTCTCGTCCGAGGTGTTTATGATCTTCCACACTCGCTACAAGGATCCTGCTTAAATGTTAAATATACCATGTCAGCGTATCAAATTAAACATGGTTAAGGGTATTCCACAGTTAAGGGTACAATTGAATAATTATGACCAGGTAGCAATTGTCAATTCTGGGGCCAGTGTAAGCGCTGTTAGCAACATCTTATGGCATAGCCTAGGCCAACCTGAGATGCTAACTACAGTAAATGTAGGTAAGATGACATGCATTATTTAGGGCCACAGCTAATATATTGGGGTATGTTTCGTTCTGTAGGTAACATAAAGCGTCATGCAGAATTTGGAGTGGTAGAAGGCTAACTTTTACTAGGATACAATTTACTTTGAGAATTTGCTGTCGTACTGGATGTAGCCAAAGGAGATGTGTGGACTAGAAGACACCGATGGAGTGTACGGGTAATGGTGTATGTAAGTAGACGCCGGTAGGTTTTGACACTTTTGGTGAATGTAAGGAGATGCCGGTAGATTTTGACATGTCAGTAGAAGGTAACACACATGATCTAAGAGATGTTAGTGTCGCTAACAAGTCTGTAATTAGTCATAAGAGGGACTTAATGGCTCCAAAACCAAGCTGTGTACCAAGTATTCACAGTGTACAAGTCTTCAATAAGTTAAGCATGACCCAACAGAACCAACTTGATAATTTAATTGCTGAATTTGATGATGTGTTTTCAGACCTTCCTGGCAGGACCACTTTACTAGAAGGCCGAATAAAATCAATACCAGGGCCCAAACCGGCATACTGTCGACCTTATCCGTACAATCCCATATGACAGCATCAAATTAAGGAAGAAGTGAACCGATTACTGGAGTTAGGGTTAATTAGAGAATGTGTTTCTGCACATGCCACCCATGCTGTAGTCNTAGATAAGAAGGAAAAGGCTCTGTTGTGATTATTGCTGTCTCAATGAATTAATAGTACCAGAAAGCATTNTCATGATAAAATTATTTGATAGCCTACATGGAGTGAAATTTATGTCTTCATTCGATGCTGTACAGGGTTTCCTACACATTCCAATTCACCCGGACGATCAAGAATTGTTAAGCTTTGTAACAGCCCACTTGGTTAGTGTTACCGTTTGGCTTGAAGTCAAGCCCAGACATTTTTCAATGACTGATGGCCTTAATGTTCAAAGACATTACTGCACTGTATGTGTATCCATATTTGGATGACTGCTTGATTTATTAAAAATCGTTTGAAGAACATTTGAAGTGTGGACTAGATTTAGAAGCTCTNGCTTGAAACTAAACACAAATAAATGTCACCGAATCGTTCAAATTGCAGGGAAAAATGGCCAGTGACAAAGGAGTTGGTATTGATCCAGAGAAAATTGCATCCATAAAGAATTTTCCACCTCTAGGAAAACGTTGAAAAAGTTCTTGGGTATGACAAGTTGGCACAGAAAGTAAGTTCCCATATATTCATATATTTCAGGCCCATTGGAAAAACTAGCAGTAAAGTGAAATGGTTGTGGACTACTGAACATCAGACATGTTTTGAACTGTTGAAGGAGCCAATAATTTAAATTTCCCAGATTACAGTAAACCTTTTCAAGTGTACACTGATGCTAGTAAAATTGGAATCGCTGGAGTATTGACACAACTAGATGAAAACACCAGTCGAGGTTTAAAGAGTGCTCAACGTTCTTATGCATCTACTGAAACGGAGGCTTTGTCCGTTATCTATACGGTTCAAAAATTTCCCGATTTGGAGGGCAAGAAATTTGCCATTTTTGTCTGACCATAAAGCACTAAAGTGGCTAAAACATAATAAGGTTCTCGTTTACTGAGATGGTCTTTAAAGTTGGCTGAATACGATTTTGAGACAAGCTAGCTCAAGGGTCGTGACAACATCCTCGCCGATATTTTTTCACAATACCCAGACACNANTGATTACTTTCCAGAAGTAAACTGAAAGAGTAAAATGTAACTTGGCACGGTTAGACAAAAAGGAGGTCCTGGAAACTGTAAATATTTTACCTGAAATCATCGAATCTGAGAAAGATGCCATTTTAGAAGTGGTTNAACTAAGACACATTTTTATCTTGCACATTCAGCTGACAAGGACGTAAGGAAAGAACAGTGTTTACTGGAGGGAACTCTTCCCAGTTCATTATCATTTCCAGATGGAAAATACATTCTACATAATGACCTCGTGCATATAGGCCTATGTTTTGTTTATGGNTACCTGAATTATTAAATGTAAAAGTTATTCAAGAGTTCCATAATTCTGAAATTGTTGGTCATGAGGGTGTACAATGGCTACTAGAAATTTTGAAAGTAAGGTTTTATTGGGTTAACATGTTAGTTACAGTACAAACAGTATTAAAACTGCATGAATTGTGTAAAAAGGTTAAGTCGACTAATAGAGCGAAAATAGGTATTATGTACAGCAATGAAATGTTATTCACTGATGTTCTGGGTCCTCTACCTATAACAAAAAATCTTCTTNTTGTATTTTCAAAGTGGATCGCTTTGTATCCCACGGTAAACANCACTGCTCCAATAATTATAACACGTCCGACATCTTACGTAACCACTTTTGGTCCGTAGGAATTTCGAGGTCCAGAGAGTTTGTTTGCGGATTTGTGTTTCGGAGGGTCAGAAAAACTTGGGTGGACGTCTTCTTTTTGGTGTGACATTTTTTTACACACGTTTTTCGAAATGGCAGATTCGTATAATAAAGCTCGCTTAACTTGTGGGCCAGTGGGCTAAAAAAACCTTGAATTTAGTGTCAAAATCCAGGTTTTCGGGGTTGAGGAATTAAAAAAAAATCAATTTTTAGATCAGAGCAATTATGTACAAAATGGTGGCGTGCTATTTTTTTTTTTTTTTCTTTGTTGAAGTAAGCACTATGTTTAGGTTGTTCATAAGTACCAAAGTGAAGCAAAATAATAGAAAATTTGAACATACACTTGTTAATTTATATGTCTGTGAATTTTGAAAAACAATAAAAAATATAATAATTGCCTTACATCTCCCAAGGGCTTTAGAAATTCGAGTATTTGACCGTGCCTGTTGAATTTTTTAATGTATGTGTCATTCCTTTTGCCCTGACATAAATTCTCACATCACAGTACACGTACATTATGTACGTGAATTTATCCCACATTAGTCTTTGCAGTTAGGCCATGTGACACTTAAATTAGGGAAAGATGTGCAAAAAGCATAGGGGTAATTGCAATTGCTCTGCAGGTGTAACTCGAGGCAAGTCCGCAACTGGAATAAATAAACGGAGCTAGTTTCTGAACTCTCATCATAAGAAAGCATCATTTCAGATGACTTTTCATAGTCTGTGATAAAACAGATGATATAAGTTTAAAGTNGAGTGAAAAAGAGTTTATGATATTTCTGATGAGGAACAAGCTTCCAGAAATTGAGAAAAGTAAAATCCCCACATGATCTGCTTTGCTTTCGAGAGTAAGTTTTTTTGCCGGTCATCAAAAGCTCTCAAATCTTTACAGAGCATATGTAAACAACTTGATGAACAGCCAGTACTGCCAGTGATCAGTGACGAATGTGTTTTTCATATTGTTGTCAATGCAAGATGAGTTTTCTAACCTATACACCCCATGATGGGTACGTTCCACGTGACGAAAGTTGCACCGAGATGTTATATTAGCAGCAGTGGCATAGATGATGAAAGTGAAATTTTTGGAAGCAAAACCATCTAATCTGTATTGCATGGTACTCATTAAGTTCGTTCTTTGCAGGGACTACTGATAATATCTGAAACCATTCAAATATTAGAATGGTCCACATTTTGTAAAATCTGTTTTTCAAGATGATCTTAAGAAACTACAAGCTGCACACAATGCAAACAATCAAGACCAAAATCAGCACGCATTTGAAGAATTAAAAATGCGTTTGAGGTATTTCTCAGGGAGTGCTCTGAGAAAGTAGAGATTTGCAAGTACTGGGAAATGTTTCTACACAATCTGGTCATTGCTGATCGTTCATGTAATTGGAGGCTTCGTATTGAAACTGTTGAGTCTCTTCTCCCTATTTTCAGAGAATTCTACTGTATCCAAGTTGGTACTTTGAGAGGATCATCAAACCTGCAAAGTGAAAAATTGCTTAAGGGCATTTTGTTGTCAAAGATTAATAGATACGAAGCTGGAGCAGACCATTCAGAAGTCGCAGAAAAGTTCAACAGGAATTGTAGGGCAGACATGGAATAGAAACTAGGTTGCTGAGTGGCAGTTGGTTTGCCCTGAAGTTCTCATAATATGCAACACATTCCGTTTTCTAACGTCTTCCGATCAACGAGAAAGTGTATGTACCACATCGGGATCTTACCATCAAGAAGGCAGAGTCATTTGATATCTCTCGACTTCTTGGTTTTATTTCACAACATGAAGTGAATGAACCAATGTGACTCTATAACATAATTACAAAGCAGCAGTACGTTGGAGAGAATGTGTAAAGAGCCGACTTCTTGATGTGTTAGGACCAGCAGCTGAGGAAAGAGAGATTTGTGGAGAAGAAAAAAAAAAGTACCTGATGTAATCTCAAAGGTTAATCTACCACTATTTGGTCCAGATTCTTCAAATCCATTAGCAGCAGCACCAATTCTAGTAACCTAGAAAGCACTTTCAGAAGCACACAGAAATATCAAAAGAAAAGGAGAATCAGTCCAAAATAGTGTTGCTCAAGACCTGTTACCATGCATTACATTGTTTGATGGCGATTCTTCAACCAAACCTGCAAAGCTCAACTTGAGAAGAAACTTACACTAGAGCAGTTTGTATTTGATAAATATTCTTCTCTTAAGACAGCTGTCATTGTAGATGTTATGTCTCAAGCTAGAATGGAATGAAAGACTTTGGCGAGGTCATCCGAAGTATTCTGAAGGGGTCAGGGTCAGCTTGTAGTCTTCAAAAGCTCCATTTTGTGTAAGACAGCTATTTGCCCAAAAGAAAGGTTATTGAGAAGAAGGTTCATCACCCATTGTTCTGAGTAGCGTGGTAGACAACGGCGAGGAAATCCCAAGCTATTCAGTCATGTCGAATAGACTGATCTGCACATTGTGCCACACGTTAACTGGTCTGCTAGAAGTGGGACCGAAAAAGTTATTGTACTTTCAAACGATACAGATGCGATTGCTTTGCTTCTCCATTTTGTCAGTCGATGGATAGCCCAAGGTCTCACACAACTACGGGTACGTTATGGATCAGGAAAAAACATCAATTAATTCCTGTACACGGACTCTTTACTGTACTTGGTCCTGAAATGTCCAGAGTTGTTGTAAAAGCACATATTTTAACTGGAGATGACGTAGCGAGTAAAATCGGCACTAAAGTTGGAGCTTTGAATTCAGAACCTACCAAATGCCTGTCAGATTTTGGTGAAAAGTTCAAAGGAATCGATTATGAGATGGTTGAAAATTATTTAGGTTAAGTGTGACAGTTTAAGATTTAGCGAGTACAAACACTCAGTATCGATTAGTGAGCTACCACCAACATCGCATTTCACTAGCATTCTNCCTGATCAGAAGGAGTATTTGTCTTCTAGAAGTACTTGAATCCTGTGACTTGGTTGGGAAGTTGTCAATCAAGTTCTACTACCAACTAAATTTTTGAAATAGCTTCCCAGAGCAGCTGTAAAGCTTGTGCCACAACAAATGCAGATGTCGAAAAACTGCTTTTGATTTTTACGCAGTTTTGCAAGTGCCCCGACAAAGACTGTAAAAATAACAATTATAACCGTGATGATTTGTAAGAGATGGTACCTGATTTGATTATGTTTTTTTATAAAACTTATAGCGCGACAACCCCTTTTTCCTTTTGTGGTTTGGGGTGGCCGCACTATGTATTAATTCTTTTACAAATCCTATAGTTACGAGNGCTTTGTACAGCTGGGCTCCAATAAAGTTTATAGAGTATACATTCTTTAACTTGTCTTTCATTAACCCTTCCAGCTGTTGGTACTTAAACCTGCTGCACTGTTTACATTTAAGAATCTTTAACAGGANGGGGCCTACGTGGTTACTTCGAGGAAAGTGGGGTGGAAACTGGAATAACTTGACTATGGACACAATAACTTGAAATCTGGACAAGAATTTTATTAGAACTGTGGTTCTAACTACTGTTATAAATGTTACAATACATACCTTCAGACATTCCTGCCGAAGCACACAAAAGACGAACACTTCCACACAAAAAATCACACCGACATACACTTCACGAATATTACACTTATCGGGCCCACTAATGAAATTACACGGCTAGCTAATAAAGAACAAAATTTCGCGGAGTGCACACACATTGTCCCGGGTTGATGGCGCCTTATAGTCTCGAACATAGTAGATTTGCTTGGAAGGATAAATAACTGTTTGCAGAGCTTGGAAACGACGAGAAATTGTTCATCAGCTGTACTAAAATTAATTATGATGGCTTTAATTGACTTAAGCCCGACGCGTAGTGTGAAAACAGTTCAAGTTGTGCCAATAGCCTAGAAATAATCAGAAAATTTGGCGTATCATTTGACNTAGTATCAANCCAGAGGACATTAGGCCGTCGATTTGGCGTGAAAATCTGGGATTAACGGCGAAAAACCAAAAACAACCAACATGGCGTCCAAAATCGAACGTCGAAAAATTTCAAAGTTACTGAAGTGCTTTGCCGTTAATTTGGCAGCGGATCGTCTAAAACTGTGATAAAATACTGTTCCACAGCTAATGGGAGACTGTAGTGACTGCCAAATACCTTTAAACTTAGGTACTGCTTGCCAAACATAAGACGATAGCTATTTCGTATGCGAGACAGACGATTATCGGCCTCCCTTTTGCACCGTCATTCGCAGTCGTATTTCTCGACAAATGACCCTTTCGATCGCGTTAAACTGCTATTCACGACATTTATCACTGTTCGTAATCCAAATGAAAGGTTAAGAACGTTAATTCTGGCGATTATTATCACTGCATTCGAATACTTAGGTTCCAGCAAAAATTTGTACACGTTACGCCTTGAACGGCCGTAGGAACTCTATTCTCGTTCGAAAATGGCACCTTCGATCTCTTTCGCTAATATCACTCCGCACTGCAAATCGTCTTCTGCCACTACGTAGTCCCGCGGAACACGCAATAAAACAATTTATTAATAATCACAAAGGCTTCCTAAAATTTACATAAATTATACAGATCACGAAAATCATATAATAAGTACTAACAATTACCTATTACATAATTTTGTACAACTCCCCACAGGAATTAGAGCCCTCTCATGACTCCCACACTAACTATTCATTAGAACCACAGGTTACACAACAGAAAAANGACTGTAGCCTGACCTTGAACCACAGCTGAAAACACACGACATCCAAAAGGCACACACGACCTTGAAATCAGCTGCAATCGCAGTCTTTTACATATTCCTACTACTAAAGCCTTAATACAATCAAAATAACCATTCTTGGCATAAAGAAACCTTACTTAGCCTATAATTAATATACTTTAGGGCAGTTCAGAACTAGAAAACCCCTACAAACCTTACATCTGCCTTATTATGCTACAAACTTTACTTCCTTTTCTTTTGGTACCTAAGTTTAATACCAAAGAAAATTTGTAAAACATGAGACCGGCACTTGATAAAATCTTTTTTTTTTTTTGTTGTTGTTGTTCCGAAAAATATATTAAATTCAAATTCATACCTCCAAAATCCATTTGACAGGTACAAAAATAAATTTCAACAACATAGATTCATATCTTAATTGCAAATACTATTAAGTCACTAAGGCCCGATCTTATAATGTGAGGTTAAAGTGACAGTTTATGAACCCGAAGTCGATTCACTAACCCGAGGTCGAAGAAACTTCCGTATTATGACACCTTTATGACCGGAGGTTTGAGAACACCCAGTTTTGACTTGGCAACACTGCAAATTGTGGCGCTCTCTGTCATTCTTTTCAGGAAACGTTCATTTGTTGTCCTTTGAAGAGAAGCGATCCAGTAGTCAGCTGTTAATTGTTTGCATGGATTTTGTGTGCGATATTACGATGGAGTTTGAAAAGAAGAAGTTCACGTATTTTTGAGCATAACAGACAATACTTCTAAAAAAAATAGCAAGGAGAGGAAAAGACATCAATTAATAAAACAGGTAAGTCTTCTAGGCCTACAGGTGTACGGTTGGTGACGTATTGGGCATGCGGTACAGTATTAGCCAAAGTAAAGGCAAGTTTTTGTCTCGAAATGAAGGTAACTGATGTCGCACACAAGTCCTGCAAATACTGTATACACATGCGTTCATTGACCTGACGATACGCCCATGTGAATAGGCCTAATTTTACCCTCGTGCAATGTTGCTATGTGCCAGTGTGTAAAATACACAAAATAGTTTATGGTCAGCCGTCACCATAAAATGTAGTTTGGTTAGGTTAGATTAGGTTACACTTTACCTTAATAGTGAGGCTACTTTAAACATATTAACTAACTTTTAAAAAATCAGATGTTTTAATCCTCAATAATACTTGCATTTATATCGTTTATTTTGTTGACTGATTACTGTAGAAATATGATGCAAATGTAGTTTTACATTGTACAAGTGAGCTGGTTGTAGTGATAGTTAGATTTTTTTATGTTTTAGGTGGAGGTGCATTTGTCCCAAAGCAAATCAAAGAAAAAATACATACACTCAAATATTCACTTTTTTTTCTAAATTAAATTCAAGAAAATGAGCTCAATCAAGTCAACAAACTCTCACACGAAAACTTCAAGTTGAGCACGTAACCGGACCTCAAACTACCGATCACGTCAACCTGAAGTTAAACCTCCAATTAACATCAACTTGTGATAATAACATGAAGGTTTCAGCTTCAACTGGCAGTTGAGGCTTAACCTGAACTCAACCCGACATTATAAGATCGGCCCTAAGACTAGTCGGCGTTGTGATCTTTTTAAAAATGTAAATACAAAACGCTACATTTGTTTAACATAGAAGTAAAATGTATTAGTATTAAGTTTTAAATCAAGCCACGATAGCCACCTGTTTAGCAGTGCTATGACGTGCTATTGAGCTAACAGTTTCATCTGGAAACGAACTGTGAAGACAGGCGAGGGCTAGCATCTCACTCTCTCNGTTCCTGAACGCAGCCNCGAAAACGTGTACTGGGTGACTCGCCAGACATGCGCTATTCGAAGTGTACTCAGTTGAAATAAACTGTAAAACGTGCCGAGATAGTTAGCTATTGCCGCCAAACACGATCGGCTATTAAAGAGGAGTTTAGTTAATTATAAAGGTAAGTGAACATCTCTGTCTAACGGCCAAAGTATTGAAGTTATAATTATGCAGTTTAAATTGATGCCTAGAGCATTTCTGTTGATCTAAGCTTAAATGTTGGTCTTTAGTTTAGACGTTCGATTCGGGAGTGAAACTAACGGGACATGAATGAATCTAGCCAAATTGTATTATAATATCTGTACATTATAAAACCAACGAAATTAGTTTGAATTGATCATCACCCGTAAAGTAAGCCCTCACGTGTAGCATTATAAGTCCTTACATTCACGAATTTAACTTGTTGCGGCTTCTGGAGATACCTGAAACTAAACCGATAGAATTAAGTATCTTGTCTATAAAAAGTCGCAACATCACTTTTCGATGCTAATTAGGGTTCGATTTTCAATACGTTGGACAATATTATAATTCCATTTTTAAAATCAAATTCGAGCTACTTTACCTATAGAAATGNAATTTTAATATACAGCCATCATTGAAAATTTTGCTAGAGGAAAGACAAAAAATAGCATGGTGCCATTTTGTAGAAATTGACTGATGGACTGCTCTGATCCATAAATGGATTTATTGGCCCCAAAAACCTAGATTTTGACATTGAATTCAAAGTTTTTTTTAGCCTATTGGCTTGCAAGCTTTATCATACGAATCTGCCATTTTGAAAAACACGTGTAAAAAAATTTCACAAAGAAACTCTCTGGACATTAAAATTCCTACGGGGGTATAGGGTGGATCCTGTGGGAAGTGTATTTGAGAAATTTTGTTGCGAGTGGGGAATGACTGATCAATTCATACCACCTCTTACACCTCNATCAAATCGAAGAGAGAGGACGATTAAAACAATTTCAACGTATATAAGACTTTATTGACCTGAAAATGGGGCAGTGTAGTATTAGCCAAATTATGTTTCTGTCTGAATTCACAGATAAGTTTATCCACTATGTTTTCAATTACATCTAGGTAGGGACTTTGAACTTCCTTGAAATAGAGCTTTTCTTAGAGTAACGAAGAGCCACCGTAGCAAGAGTCGACCTAAAAAGAAAGGAGATGGAGAAAATGTCGACGGAGGCACGCGAGAATATGAAAAGCTAAGAAAAGACAGGCCGAATAGTTTAACAAGTCTAGAATAGACCACGTATTAGAAATCGGACAAAAGGTTTATATGAGAAATCAAACCTTGTCCNAGAAACACAAGAAAGTTATGAGTAAGCTAAATCTCAAATATATGGGTCCTCATTCTGTGCTCGCCAATTTTGCTCAAAATGTTCATAAGTTCCAAAGTCTAGATAATCCCATGGACATCAGAATTCGGCACGCTCAAGAATTGAAATTAGACCGAGGTCATCGTCCATGTTAGTTATCCTTTTGTATTATTAGATGTTAAGCAGTGTCAGTTTTAAAGTAGTGTATTTGTGATGGATTTTGGGGGTAAAACTTTGTATATGGCAGGTGCCAGTTTGTCAATTACTCGGAGTAGAATGAATTCTCACTCGTGTAGCAAGAAGTATGTTATTTATGGGGGATTACGGCAAGTACCAGACCTGGGTCTCTACTATTGCAAAGTGCATGAATGACGATTAGCATGCGACGGATATATTTACGATAGAATGGACATTTATTTCCGAAAAAAGCCGATATTATTGATAGCCGATATGAAAAAATGTTACTGCCGATATGCCTTTACCGATATACCCTTACCGATATTGCTTGTGGAAAATATGGGAGAAGCAACATTTGTTTTGGTAAAACATGAAAACGTGACAGAGTAGATATAATTGACCAATATACATACTGCTTACTGATAAATTATAGTGCTTAATCAATTGTGAAAAAAGCTTAAAGGTTGGGAAATTGTTTGTATTGCAGATATGATAAAAC
>KZ870303.1:53878-66724 GCA_003456935.1 Machilis hrabei | reverse complement strand
TGCGTAGGTAACCCAATTGCGTTTAATCACAAAAATGTGACATATGGTCCAATAGACCCAAAGGCAGTATGACAAGTTACATATCTGAATGTAAAATTGTGTGCTTAATCCAAATTCGAGATAAAAAATACCGGTTTCCATTTAAAAAAATTGAGCCTACGCTAGGTAGGCCTAAATTGAGCCTTGGTTCCAAATTCTAATTAACCCATTTCATAGGTTTTTTACAACCCTGAAACTTTTCTACTTCATGTTTTCAGCGGAAATATGTCCTTTTCAAGATATTTCAGGGTTTCCATATTTTTTCCTCACCCAGTATATGTCTTTATACTGTATTGTCGGAATAAATACAGAAAATAAAATTTGGTTAAATAAAAAAAACTATGGTTTTCCTCTACCTTTTTTTTCCTCACAACAATTGTTGTACAGGTATTTCAATTTTGATTGGGTTTGGTGTACATTTGGACAAGTGTTTGGTTAATATATAAATATTTTTACAACTCTGGTATTCAAAACTTGTGAAATTTAAAAGTAGCATTTTTCTGGATGTCCTTGCTGTTGGAAAACATTGTATAATTGTGTGAAGCAAAGTTATAATCTTTCACTGTAAAAGAATCAACCACGTGTCGAATTACAATCTTGGTGGACTGTTAAAATTGGAATGCATATTTATAATGTCAATTCTATTGATACTCATTTGTATTTTTGAATACTCTCTAGTAATATATCAAACGAAAGGACAGTTGTTAAAAGCTAACTTCTTAGTGTGGAGGGGAATACAAATCCACGGAAAAATTACAAGTAGCTTATCAGAATTTATGCTGTTTATAACGACTATATTAATTGTGATCAACACGTGCTCGGGATTCAAACCCACAATCTGATTTTAAGACTACATCAAATCAAATTTATCAAGCTACTTGAAAACAATTTCAACTAGAAACATAAATTAATGTTTTACATCTTTGACTTTATACAACTATTGACCATGCAATGAAATTGTCACGATAAATATTGTGGAATCAAAGAACTAAGTATAGAGTTATCAATTGACGTATGTGTATGAAGCAGACTGCACTAAATTATGTTCTGTGAGTAACATTAAACTTGTTCGTTGTAAAGGAACCTACCAGGGGGTTATCGGAATTTGAATGTTATGTTTTCATCACAGACAAAAACTTCGTTGTTAAAGACTTATTTTTGTTACACTATTATAATATCAGAAAATACGTTTCTACTTTTATTCGGTCGTCAAAATTAAATACTTTACTCTCTCGTACGAAAGGCCGATTATTAAGCTAACTTACGACGGAGAAAGTGCAATGCACTGTGTACGGAAAGTAATTTATCAAACTTGAGTGGGGCTTCAAACATGTACATATGTCAAGTTAACAATTTCAACTACTTTAGGAACGGACATTAATTTTACAACTTTTGGTAATGCGTATAGCATTGCTCTAACTTGCATACACTGAACATAAACTCTGTATGGTAGTTAATTATCTATTGTAAAAGAACCGACCACCGGTTATATGATCACAATATTTTTTCTAACCATTCATCATGAATTATTACCGAAAAGAAAAATATAATCTTATAACGTGAATTAGTTTACACCTTTGTAAATATACTAATATAATATCTAGACTTTTGTTTCTTTAGGTTGAGCATCACAAATATTATTTTCGTAATTTCTTAAACTAGCGCTCTGCGATAAATCAAAGAGGCCCAAATTTATGATAAGCAAGCGTTACTTTTTGACTGATTACATCATCGGTTGGTTTAAATCTGCGCAGCTAACATAGTGACGCAAAAATAGGACTATGTCCAATTTCCAACTTCGCTTGACAACCCGTAAATACTAAAAATTGCAGGAATGATTTAACGTTTCATATATATTTGGTACAAACAATTGTATTTGATGCAGGCAAATATATTACTAAAAACTTTACATAAAGCAAATATATTCTGTCTGTCCGTCATTATATGATGCCATGCGGTTTTACGGATACTCGACACACATGGGTCATTCGAACCAGTCTACACATATCCAGCACTCACTATTTTTTATGAAGGTGATGATGAGACAGTGAATAACACCCAGCCCCAGCCAGGAACCGAACCTCCGGTCTGCAAGGCCAACTGATTAATTGGTATGTGCTAACTAATAGCAATTATTGGTCAATCAAGACAAAATGTAATCTACAATCATTGGTATCTCACATCAAAATGTACTCTATGTCATAACTTAATGGTAAAACACAATATCCTTGGTTCGAATCTCTGAAAAGGTATAATGTACTAACTTGTCTGAAAATATTTTGGGGACTCGAACTCCTGAAAGAACTATTGTACTATCTCTGTGGCGAATCACGTAAAATATCACATCGACTCAGCGAGGATTCAAGCCTCTAAATGCTTCAGGGGTCAACTCTTTGCTCATTATACTAAAACAACACCGAAATGATCTACATATNATAGGTTTGAGGATTTAAAACCTCNGAAACCTCCAGGGCTCGACCTTGGGTTAAAACTTAAAGTACCAGGGTCGACGCTACAACAGGTCAACCACAAGAAAACCCACACTTCATATTCTTAAACGGGGGTCCAGGTTCGATTCACGCATCTTACATTACGTTATGATACCTTGCTTAACAACGCAAGCTTACATTTATAACAAGGGACACACCCAGCTAAAAATACTACAAAGAATGTTAGACCCCAGACACACCGTCTCCACAGAGACCTCCCGCAACCTCAAATCGTTCACAGGTCAATCACACACAAAAAATCTAGATCACCTGTTCTAAAAATAATTTCCCCCAAGAAGTACCTTGTTTTAAAATGGCATGTACTACCCAATCCTCCATTTTTAAAAACTTTATGTTTGCTTTTTATTTTTAACTTAATGGTAAAACACAATATCCTTGGTTCGAATCTCTGAAACCTCCAGGTGTGCAAAATTATTATTATTGATCAAGTATATGTTCAAAGGTATCTACACAAAATACTATTATTTAAAAGGTATTACACCACTAACCCGTTCTCTGATCAAATCACATGAAACACCACGTAGACTTAAGAAGGATTTGAGGGATGGTACCGAGTTCGAACCTCGATTCGACTACTCGTAAAAACAAAATATTGACTGCATGAGGAATCAATCCTATGAATGTACACAATAACTTAGGATCGAGAGGTCGAGCCTCTCAACGGACTATATATACAATACCTCGAGGGTTCGAACCTGTGAACAGACTGTGTACACAATAACTGGGGGATTAACTCCAGCAGAGGTTGAAGTTCATCAACACTGAGGAATCGAACCTCTGCATGGACACACTAATTTGGGGATCGACTCTAGCAGGGATTGAATTCATCAACACGACCAGTTTCATACTACAGTACCAGATATCAACACTTACTTACACATATCTTGGCTTTACATAACAGAGTCAAATAACTAAACTCACATCTATAAATAAATAACACAGGCATCCAGACGAGTCCCTAATGACCCATTGTGTGTCGAAGGGACGTAAAAAAAAAGCATCCAGACGACAACTTACATTCAACAACAGACCTCCCGTGACCTTTAATTGTTGGAAAAAACCAGAGGGGGCGGGGCCACGACCACATGACTGGGGAGAGCCAATCAGAGAGCAATACCATACATGAAAACGTTTTAAATTAGGTGTTTTTTAAAATTATGAATTTACTCAGTTATGAAAAACATACACCATTTTGCGAAAATGCTTGCAGTCCCAAAAATAGAAGTGTAACGAGCGCCTTTCTGTCAAAAGACGGAGAATTTCTTTACTTGATAATTGGTTTTCAGCTCTCTAAACATGTATAAGACAAACAAATTATGCGGCAACTAATTTTACAGAAATTTGTTGAAAGAGTATAAAATATGTGGAGATTGAATGTATTTTTAAAGTGAAATTTACTTTTTTAATGGACAAAATTACATCCTATGAGCTGCACTGAAATGCTTATTTTGATTAATGTGTTACAAAATAGATATCCACGTGCGGCAGAGTTGGTGTGATTTCCTTCGGTGGAGGAATTGATACGAAGAGCTCGGCGTGTGTGCACACCTCCGTTGCCCCAGAGTCTAATAGAATTGGAAGGAATTTTTAACCAACCTCGTTATGCAACGTGGGCTAGAGCAGCTGACGGTGAACCGTTTTTCCGNNGAGTAGCGCACGCAGAGGATGGTTTCTGCCGTTTTTGTAAGTCCCTCATTTGAGGACATTCTCCGCTTGCCCGGAGCTCGTCTTCATGCTGATGGAACCTTCAAGACCGTTCCGAGGCACTGTGATTCCGAACAACTTCTAACAATTCATGTTGTAGACCAAAGAGAAAGATTTGGACAGAGGGATCAGGTATGTTTGGCTGATGAATAGTGTTAAGGTAATAGAAGCTTTCCTCTCATGCATTACATTTACTTTTTAATAAACCTAATTCCACAGCTTTACCCCGTGGTCTACGCGATAATGACCAGAATGACTCAATCGGCATATACATCTGTCCTAACATTTTTGAATGATTTAGTTCCAGACATGCAGCCCAGTCACCTTATGGAAGACTTTGAAGTTGCACTAAGGGAGGCATTTAGAGGTGCTTTTCCGGGAATAGAAGTGAGCGGATGTCTTTTCCACTTTGCGCAGGTACGATATTACAAGAACATTTAGTTCGGTTCAACAATTTAAATGTAGTGATCTGTTTTACCTTTCTTTGAATTTCAAGGCCGTTTATAGGTAGGCTCTTCGCCTTCTAATTATTGGCCAAATACGGAACGAGCCAGCTGCAGTACGCCTAGTAAAGCAGCTTATGTGTTTGCCACTTCTTCCGGCTGGTCAGATTAATGATGGTATTACTTACATCCAGGAAATGATTACTATGGACCGAGATCGTTTGGACTTTTTGGAGCCACTTCTCCATTACGTAACCAATTATTGGATACAAGAAGTTGGTACGGATGTATTGTCTGTCATCAATTTGAGATGGAGGACAAATAATTTTCTAGAGAGCTTCCACAGCCTTCTTTTCAGAAGTCTTGGAGCTCATCCAGCCTTCTGAACTTTTATTGGTGAGTATTTTATTGTTCGTTCATCGTTACTTTTACCTCCATGCTACTTTCAGTGTTTCCTAAACTAAAACAATACTTATACCTTATAACGATCAGCTTCTACCTGTGTTGACAAACCAGGAAATCATTAAATGAATGCATGAAGAATGAATGCTAAAGTGCTATTGTATTGTTAAATTAAGTATTTATTGTAATAATAGTAATTTTATGCAGCGACAGTATTGCTTTAGTCCGTTCATAAGCAATACGAAAGTGTGTGTTTGACGTGCAAAGCCAGAGCGGTAACACGCTAACCGACCGTCAGCTATTTAGACTATCGTGAAAGGTGCTGACCCGAACGATAAAGCTGTTAACTCGAACGATACGCGTGGGCAGACGAAGGGGTAAGTGGGAAGAAACGGTGTTAGACACCGGTCGTGTGTCATTATCGTCGCCGAATGGAACAGTGAACAAAGTTATACAGCAAAATTTGTAAGTAAAAGACTAAATATTTACGTCTTATAATTCCCTCCACAAAGGATCAGCCGGTAAGTGGCTTGAACATTATTAATTAACGATTTATTCACCGAAAGCTAATTTAGTTGAATAGCCATATTGGCAAAGTTAAGCCTCGTTTTGGGAAACGAGAGATTCCACGACAGTAATTAAGTAATTAAATGCAAGAAAGACGAGAGGTTTGCTCGTTAAGGTATTCAGTACGTTAAATACGGCTTATTGAACTATATAATACGTATTAATTCATCATATAAAAATACTTATTCGCCAATTATCAGAGGCCTAATATCGCACTAATGAAACGAACGACGCCATGACAGAATTCGGAAGAGTTTCGAATTAGACATTTCACAAAGTATTCGAGTAACTACGATCTTACTAAACAACGTCTAAGGATGATAACTTCTAAATGTTTATTAAGGGCTTCACCCAGGCCTAGGTTGTAATTATTGTAACTTGTGGTAATTACAGAGAGCTCTCGAATTACTGATTGTGTATGTCTAGAGTAAGTTGTTCTTTTTATTATTTCGTAGAGTGCATTTTTTATTAGAGATTTGATATGTTTATNAATAAGTAATCTTCGTGAGGGGAACCAGGTGTCATTAGTTAAAGGGGAAACCCAAATTAGGGTATATTTTCGGTTGTGTAAGCGGTTTGACACACCGTATTCACCACACGAATGTTGCCACGTCAAAGGTACTAATAGCGCGGCGAACAAAACCGTTCATATGTCTTTTACGCACGCTGTGAAAGCGTCGTTGCACCCGAATGGGGCAACTGAAATGTACAGATTGTAAACTGAATGTTACCAGTGTATAACTTTGATAGAAAAGAACGAATTAAGCCTTCAGCCACGGGGAGAAAACATTTATATCGACCCCATTGCTTAAATAAAGTATGTTATTCACTAACTTGGTGTTTCAGAGGTTTCATTTCACTATTTGGCAAGTGCAGTCATATGTGTAGCGGCCGAGGTTGGTGTAACAACACTTTCCGGTCGATTGCAAGTGTGTGTATATGGTCAATGTCACCGACGTTCGTAGCTATAGTGTGTGTAAATCCTATAAACACAACTGAGTCCCAGAGAAGAATATCTTTCAATATCATAGAGTCCAGTGTTGTATGTATCAGGGTAATAAATTAGAGCTAGCCAGAACATCACGGCAAATTAGAGGTACTTGTGTAGCACAGTCGGGGAGCGTACTCACAACATCTTTGGCGCTCTTAGAGGGAAGCAAACCACTAGAACTCAGTAGTGGTGTCTTCACTCGACATGGCTGGTGATTGGCAGACCCTGAGCTGATTGTAAGTACTACACGTGCTTAACAGTAACTCTGGTGAGGTTTGATAGGTCGGCTGCCCTCAGACGTCGCCAAGTGGAAAATGGAGTTGTCGTCCAACGTCCCCACCGTATTCCAAATGTAAGACAAGATATCAGAATTCAGAGACTGTACCGTCATTTGCAGGATGGTGAATTAACGGTTCAAGAATATCTTGGGGTTGCAGATCACACCATCGAAAATTTAGCAGCGAGACTGCTAACCCTGAATCCTCCAGCAAACTACGAAATTCCAGGTTATAGGATACGTATACCTGCTGCCGTCCCCGTGGTATGTCCAGAGATAATTTTTAACTATTACATTATTTCATCCCATATCTCTAGGCTTTAAAGCGGCACTAAACATAATTAGATGTTTCTGAGGACAATTAATATATGGAAAATGGCAATTAAAATATGTACTATGTACGAACTGGAACTGTTGAAGGCAATTTAAGAATATGCTTTATAGGTTGACGTTCCGAATGAAGCTCAAAACGCAGCTGCTGAAGTAGCAGCAGGCAACCAGAGGGCTAGGGTTCGCGAAGACAATGTTGTTGAGGAGGTATTAAAAAAAAAAGGTTTTAAATAAAAATCGGAGTCCGTAATTTATTCTTTCTCATGTTTTATATTCATGTTTATATTTTATGTTTTAATCTAGCTAAAATGATGCTCTTTACTAAACGTTACCTTCTTTTGTAGGTAGGTCCTCAAAGATTACGCCAGGGTGAAGAAGCATCCGGTGACCAGAGGAATTTGGTACCAGAAGAAATAGGCGAAACACTTTCGCAGAGGTAATCACAAGACGTTAAATTGTAAAGATGAATTGAAAATAGTGTTAGTCCCCTTCATGTGCTCACTAGAGCCCTACACCAATACTAACGAGTTAAAACCTTCTAAAGAAGTGTTGTCCCTGTTATTTTGTAAAAAAAAAATCATTCCATTACCATATTACAGCAACTGCATTTTTCCGTAGGTAGACACTGAGAGGTTACACCCACAAGAAGATCCTGCTGGCACGCAAGAAGCAGGTGTCNGCGATGAGGACATTTTTGAAGAGGTAATTTAGAAAATAAAGCTAATTCTTTTCTGCTTTTCACAAACAAATGTTTTTTTTCATGTTATAATGTTGGATAAAGTTCTATTTTGTTTTCTCTATGCTAACATTATTTCCGTAAATAATTAATCCCAGATTAAATTCGCTCGCCAGTGCAGACAACCATCCGGAGCATCATAGGCGCCAAGAGCCACAGCATGACCAGATTTTGGGTCAGCCAAGAAGACGTCCGGATATGCCTGCAACCCAACAAGGTAGTCATAGTATATCTTTTACTATTGAGTACTATCAAAGATTAAACTGTCAAAAAATAATTACATTCTTGTTGGATATATTCACAGAGTGTCTAGTATGTATGGATCGTGTGGCGAATACCGTCCTGCAGTGCAGTCATCTATTTTGCCGCTACTGCATCATGCGGGTCAGACGTTGTCCTTTGTGTCGTCAAGCTGTGGTAATACAGCAACAACCACTGGTTGTGCAGAATAATGGTAAGTTTTAACATTTTGGTATTGTACTTTTGAAGAGCAACTACATAAAAAGGCCACCTTTAGTCAATGAGTGCTGATCNCCGTACACTATTATTGTGAAACTGACGACAATAGAAAAATATAAATGCATACACATTGTAGAGCAACTTCGTGATATGTACCAAAGCATTACTAAATAGATGTTGGCTTCCCTGACAAAATTAACAGAAACATGATTAAATGAAAATGTGTATTTAGTTTCAGCAGGTAATTAATAATGTTACTACGCTGCAACTAGGTTGAATTAAAGTTGTTTCAGCAATTTCGAAAAGAGTGAGGACAGCGATCGTGTAGATTTTCTTTTGGAAGACGAGCTAAAGCGGATTCGCAAACGATGTTTTTTAGACTTCAAAAACATATCTACAAGTAAACAATAAAGTATGTAACGTGTATAAAAAATGCTTTGATTTGACTAGTTATCGTGTGTTTAAGAGATTGGATATTGCGAGAATGCCTATTATATTTTTTCGCACTGATACCAAATATATTATTATAACGTAGTAGGGTACAAATATGGATATTTGTTCAGCGTCCATAGTATTAACAACTCCAGTAACCTCAACTAACAGCATAACTGCCGATTTCAAGTGATAGCTAGTGTTGAGCGTTTATCATTTAGCGTTGTCCGAACGGCGTAATCTGTTGACTAGGAACGAAAACGGCCCTCAGATCCATTTAACAGCACAATTGTCTATGAATTTCTCTCCAAAGTGTTTGGTAACCACTCCCTTCCTTGGTAGAAAATGAAACCAACGTACGGTATTTACTTTGTCGGAAACTATTGTTTTAAAGGCGAGATGCTCGCACAGATAACCCACAATCTTAAAATTAAGGGTGGAGAGCTATGGCGTCGTTTTAAGACGACGATATGGCCACTCTTAGTGCGGGAAGGTNCATTATTATGAGCGCAATGTATTCCGAAACAACAAATCTAGGTGTTCAGACAAGTTGGTCGCTAATGTTGTCAAAATAGCTCAAACTACTTTAAGTAAAATATTACGTAAATTAAAGTGCACNAACTTTGAATACTTTATTTTTCAGGTATCTGCGTGGTGTGTTCTGATCTTCCAAGGGATACTTTGTTAGAACCTTGTGGACATTTTTTTATTTTGCAGCGTTTGTCCAATTCTAGTATATACCTGTCCAGTCTGCGATGTGGGGATTGCAGAACGAGTCCTCGTTCGCGCTTAAAAATGGTGTCCTTTAACTTAAATTTAAAAAATAAAATAAATAATAAAACATATATTTAATGTCGTTTTAATGTTCATGTTACACTTAATATAAATTGGCAGTTATTGCTATTTGCAATAGAAATGTGCGATTAACATCTCTGTAAATTAAAACATTATGATTTCCTTTATTACTATTTTGGGAAAAAATGCATTTTATAGTGATGATGTTTATCCGACAGCGTTAACCTGTTTAAGATCCTAAAATTTTTGCTTATGTGAACTACAGTAGCTCCGTGTGTCTTTTGTTGACACAATGTGATTATTTATATAATCACATTATACAATTGGAATGAAATGGAACGTCAAATGTGCTTCCTTGGATAAACCATAAAATAAATAAACTGTCTGCGCAAATTTACATTTGACATCCATAAACAGAATATAAGTTCATATTTCTCAATGGAATTAAACAAAATACATAAAAACAGACTGCATGAAAATCTGAACATATGATAAATACTATTTAACATTGTCTCTGTCTGAGTCGTATTGACAATTAGCAAGGCCTACACATTGCAAAAAGGCGGTCAAAAACAAGTTTTTTAAATGTTTTGAAAACTGTGGATTTTCTTGCAAAATATGTCCAACAAAAGATATTAAGTACTGAATTTCCTATACAAAATTTTCTTTTCATTTTTTTGATAAGCCCTAAAAATTAGAAACATTTGAAAAAAAAAATTATAAATTTCATGAACATATGTAATTTCATTTTGTATAACTGTTTTATTAAGGAGGCTTTTAAGATGTTGGGGTTCATCTGGAGAACATGTAAGAATTATAGAAATCCAGACAAAATTACACTGGTATGCAAAAATACTTTTTGGCACCGCTTTTAAATTTTTTGGGTGATTTTATATCATCACGACATACTGAATTCAAATATAATTGTAGTTTATTTCTAACACGTAGAGTTTTCTCGGAATATCGAAAATTAACTCCTCACATTTGAAATTAAAAATGTATATAAAACAATTTAATAAATTGCCCATTAGTTTTAGAGATTTACCATTTACCTCTTTTAAAAGACAATTGAATACCTGGCTCAAAAGTCATCCTTTTTATAGTGTTACTGAATACCTTAATTCTAATAACACCAATGTTTTTACAATGTTGTAATGTAATTTTTATATACTTGTATTTTCTTTTGGTATAATTTTGATTTTAAGTGATGTCATGTCTTACTGTTTTAACTGTTTCTTATATTGTTTGTTTTGTATATATCTTCTTTATTTTGACAAAGCCAATACAGCTTGTACTGTCTGACGGCGAATAAAGAATTCAATTCAATTCAACACAGGTTACTACATAATATTTCTTTAAATATTGTTTAAACGAGTTTTTATGATTTTTCTATTTTTATTAAATAAAAGGAAGGTTCTTCTCATTATTTTTCTTGATCTAAAAAAAAACAAAAAAACTATTTTCAGATTTTATAAAACTAAAAAGTGGCCTCACTTACCCATTAATGCCTTTGCTTCTTTTGGTTAAAAATGCTAGTGTGCCTGACTTCCTTTATGAGCAGAGGCCATCGAGCTATCCCTTTTTAGTGACCAACAGTAATCCGCCATCATACTTATGTCCCATCGCCCCTGATATCGATGTACCATTTACAGTAAATTTAGGGCATTTGACGTGATGGAAAAATAATATTATTTTTGAAAACTACACATAAAAATGAATTAAAAACTATATTTGATTTTGAAAGCGCCATTTCCTCGCATGCCAGTGTTATTAATACATTGTGTTTATTAGTTGCCGTTTATTTAATTCTTTATTATTCATGAGCATATTAAGTATGATGCAAATTATTCAAGAAAAATGACCGAGTACGGGTTGTCCAACGGAAAATATTTCCGAGGCCAAACGAAATCTACCTGTTTCTTGCGGCTAGTAGCAATATCTAATGATACCTCTTGCTCACACAAGGAATAGAGCTGAAGAATTATATAATGAATCCCTCATCAGAACCCGAAATGTTGTTGAACGACAGTACGGAGTTTGGAAGAGGCGATTTCCAATACTGGCATTGAGGATGAGAGTTGAGCTAAGACATGTTCAACCTATTATTGTGGCTACAGCAGTGTTACATAACATAGCATGTGAAATGAATGAAGAAGTACCTCCAGTGGATGCTGATATTGGTGAAATANGGATGAGAGTTGAGCTAAGACATGTTCAACCTATTATTGTGGCTACAGCAGTGTTACATAACATAGCATGTGAAATGAATGAAGAAGTACCTCCAGTGGATGCTGATATTGGTGAAATAGTTGATGTAAATGCAGGTATGATTAATCAGGGTAATGGTATAGACCATCAAAGGGGTGGAAGGGTAAGGCCAGCCTTAATCAATGATTATTTCAGAAGGCTCATATAATATTGTTCAGCCAGATACAATGAGGGATTACTGTTATTGACCGAGGTTATCAGGGATGTTAACCTCAGTGTGTGAAAGTGTATAGTGACATATAAGGATATTCAGAAGAGGAAAGTACCTGTTTGGAAAGTAAGGTCAATGGCGTACTGGACTGGGACAAAATGTACTATATATTACAATTGGAAAAAAATATGGAACTTTCCAAAAAGTGTAACAGTATAAGCATAAATATGAATACATTGACAACCAATGACAGGGAAGTGGTATTACTGGAGAGTGTTGAACTGACATTCGGATATAGGAGTGCATGTGGTATAGTACAGAAGGATAACATGTGTAATATAGTATTCAGTTGTGTTGAGAATTTGTTGGAGCATGAACAGTTAGTTGCATTTGACGGATATTTTGGTTCTGGACAATTCCTAGATACATATTTACTGTGGTTACAAACTGTTAAGGAAACAGGGGAAAAAAAACTATTTGGTTATTGATAAAAGGGTAAAAAAATAATGTAGAGCATACACATATGAAACCAAGAAATATGGGATGGGAAGCTAGATAGGACAGTGAAGAAATAAATGTGAGTAGAGGGAAAAGTGGCGTTCCTGCTGCCACTCGCTCCCGATGACGTCATATTTCAGATTTTTTCCAATTTTTTTTCGAAATATCTATTTTTAATAAAATCACGGAAAAATTTGATTTTTTTTTTTAAATTTGTTTTTCGATTTTTGAATTTGAAAAAATT
>KZ870303.1:2524-14106 GCA_003456935.1 Machilis hrabei | reverse complement strand
ACATGTTCCCTGAGACTACCGAAGCTTTTTAGAGTCCACATTTGGAAACGGTACTTACTTTCCAAACACGCCTCGTATGTAGGCTTGTACCTTTAAATGTCAAGCTTTCGAACTTTTTGGTTAACATTGTAGACATGACACGTGAAATAAGACGGCAGGTGAGGAAAATGTGACAGTACAAAAGAGAACAATTATTGACCACACAATACTAAGGAGGAAAGCAATACAAGATACAGAGAAAATGAAATGCTAATCAATGAATATTCTGGAAATCATAAATTTTGAAGAATATATATAGTGTTACTTTGTAACAAAAAATCGCAAGGATATATGAAACAGTGTATCAAAAAGTTTACAATACTACCAAAACCATCTCGGTATGCTCCGATCAAAATCCACGAGTAATAAAAGATTAATGACAATGTAACAAAGGTATAATGTTGGTGGCGTTAAACTATTCATGTGATTCTATGATGGGCCTCCCAGCAAAGTGCGCCAAGAGTGATCATCTAAATTACTGAAATCTATATCATCAAGTAATAAGCCATACGTTAACGTCATAACACACTATTGATTGGTAATTAAACTATTATTTTACTAACGCTCCATTACTTGTCTACGTCTTCGATGGTAACCTACAGCCATCTCTGTACAGAAGTATCTACTTCTTCATATTTCAGTAAACTGAAAAAAAAAAAAAGATTTAGGATTACATGTCTTGATTGATACCTCCAAAAGTTGCCACATGTGTAAGTAGGATAATCAGTACAACTCAAGCTGAATCCCTTAGGTAAGCAAATAACAACTTAATTTGTAACATCAGCAACTTCAATTGTTTTGTGAACGACTTTTTATTACCAAGCATTTAGTAATTTTAAACACAATACAGAAGCTGTGCACTAACATAACAATACATTTTTTTTAATAAGAACTTCATTTTTATGCTATCTAAATTTCTCTACTTAACATACAACAAAGTTGACACAAATACAGTGTCGAAGAACACGTTCAGTTACAAATGATTGACACAGGTATAATACATATCTCAATAAAAAGTAAGACTTTCTATGACTTAAGTAACATATAGTAGTTATCAGCTAACACTTATTGTATTTTTTTTTTTTTTAAGAAATTGTCCGATTTCGAAAATGTGTCTCCTTACTACGCGTAAATTAAAAAACGAATAGTTATCAGTCTTCGTTACTTTACTTTAGTTGAGGTATATATATACACCATAACATGTGTTCAATGAACCCAGTGTTTCTGTCAATTAATAAAATTAAAACTTATAACTGCTGAGGTAGGGTATTCAAAAGTGATACAATTCTACTTCCATAATGAACTTAACGTTTGATGTCCACTGACAGTTTGTCTCTAATACTATCGTACTTCAACTGGATTTCACTTTTATAATTATAGGCTAATTGTACATTAAAAAACACAAGTTGTAACAAATTATTTGATTCAAAGAAAATCTACTTGTTTTACTCCTCCAATATTCACATTATTCCGAAATAACACATAACCCCAAAAGAAAGAAGTAACATTTGAGCTGTTTTTCAGGTAATGTCCTACGTGTTAAATTCTCAGAAGTAAAAAGCTTCGACAGGAAACGACACTTCACTTGCCAGCAACATATTATGTAAACGGAAAATGCGTCAAATGCAGAAAATACTAATGGGCATGCTGAAAGTGTATTTTCCTGATGTTTTTGTATTATTGTTTACTTAAACAACGTAAACTAATACACAATGAGGGCCTAGTTGAAGGCTTAATATTATTTTTAATAATATTCATTTCAGGGTTTTATATATGGTGCTTTCACACACATTGTACTATCACTACTCATTTCAAATACATATTTTCTTACTATATGCTTTAAATTTCTATGTTAAATAGCAATTAAAAAAGTGTTGCCCGTAAAACGTAAAATCGACTTAAAACTGTTATCCACAGAGCGAGTCCCCAGTTCGAGCTACACACGTTTTACACAGGCATTTTTGTGAGAAAATTTAACATTTAGAACAATTACCCCTTACGATCAACAAACTTAACACTTCTAAACAATTAAACAGATTAATAACACGAACATAATAATATTTGCCACACAAAGTAATTCATCTCCTATAATACACAGTACACGTTACTTCTCATACTTCTATTTTTTCTGTCAATAAAAAAATGATTACGATAGTACCTTATCACTCAGTCACTAAGCCCTGATTATCCTGATTTTATTTCACACATATCAATCTACAGAAATGCATCTCAAAAAACAAATTCATATTTACAGTTTGTTAAAAATAAATCATATTACGTAAAGCAATCATTAGTAAAGTCATCACATAATACAATCACATGTAAGNTCATCAACTTCTGCTCTAAGTCTCTACAGATAATTATGAAACACAACTGCTTACAAAATGTACAGTATCAGCATCGATTCTGTCAAATCCAAACGAAGCGTAGCGCGAAATTTCGTTTCGCTTAAAACGCAAATTTTCGTTCACTTACCAAGCTACGCTATTACGTCTTTCAGGCTTCGCCTGAAAGACGTAATAGCGAATTTAATTTTTCGTAGCTTGGTAAGTGAACGAAAATTCGCGCTTTAAGCGAAACGAAATTTCGCGCTACGCTTCGTTTGGATATGACAGAATCGATGCTGGTACTGTATGTGCAAATGCCAGAAACATATTTCTCTATAAGATAAAAAAAGTTCGAAATAAGATTAAATATATACATCAGCACGACATAACTGTAGCTCTAAAGTACTGTCCAGAAGCCCCTGTTTATTTATGAAAATAAATAATACAAATACTTTTCATTACAAACATCCTGTTTCATGTAAACATAATTTCGTTTCAGCAATATAAATGCATGTACTACGCTAATCTCATTTTAGTTTTGTTATATTTAGGCATACATGCCAACAATATTAAGTACTTAACCCCTAATAATTGATGTTGTGCTCTTATTTTTTTCCATGCGATTTAGCAATGGTCAAAGATATTTTCACATTGAGTTTTACGATTGCTTTTAATTTTGAAAGTAGGATATAACTGTTAGTAATTGATTTAAAAATCCTGTACGCAGGATGGTTTCAGTTGCATGTGGACTGTTTTACCATCTTGTTAAGTTCATAAATATATGTTATTAAGGGTGAACATTACAGTATCAACTACTAAATACAGTTTGAATCCGAAATTATATTATTGTCTCGCGAACTTGAGAAAAACAGTTTACCCAAGATTACCGTGAACTCTTTTCTCATTACAAATAATACATAGAAAAGGATTTGCCAAAATACTTTTGACCACTGCGTAATGACTGTTTATACTTAGCGAAAGTACTATTCAGTATTATAGTACTTTACAATAGCCAGATCTATTTGCTAATCTGACCAGTACACACACAAACAAATAGCAGTCAAATAACAGACATGTTGTATTTCGCAACTAAACAGTTTGTAACATTTATAAACACAAAATTTTAAGTTCAAGAAACTTATTTGAACATATATTATTAGTTACAAAATTATACCGTAAGTAGTTTATGTAGTTACAAGTGGTCAGCATACAAACAATGCAAACCTAGGTATAGGGAGCAGATTCGGGAAAACAAAATTACAAAAAATAGCTGCACATCTTCAGAACGTCGGCAAACATGTAATGAGAAATGTATAAATCTTTTAGTGTCCAATAAAACTACCACCTTTACAAAACAAAACATTTCCGAAGTTTAAAATTCTAATTAACATTTTTTTTTTGTATCTGAGCACTTACCACTAGGTAATTAAATTACACTGTTTCCATAAATTTTGTTTACTTTGTTGGATGGCATGTCTCGTAAAATTAATTGATGTTCAATTGCTCAAAATACCAGCTCACATCAATTTTGCAAACACTTTGCCGTTAAAAAGTGACACTTTCTAAAAAGGATATCATCACTTTCTTCGTGGTTATCTGCGATCAGCAACCCATCTCACGTTTCACAACTCAAATCCATAAAAGTCAGCAATATCTTCGTTAATTTATTGTTTGTATCTTTCACATCATACTAAGAGAATGTACATGGTTGACACTACTGGAGGAAATATATGCTGTAGTCGTAACAGGTATTTAGGTAAGTTACTTAAAGTAACATTCATCCTGTTCCAATCCAACAAACATAATTAAGCCGTGTGTGATGAAGGTGGTAAACTGGAACTTTCGTTTATTTCTCAGGTGTCTCGTGTTTTTTGGATGCATTGTTTTAATCTTTAAGTATTTTAATGAAACTAAGTTTTGCAGACTTTTAAGCTTGGCTCTTCAATTACTCTACGACTTGATTCAGATATATATAGGATGTCCAGAGATAAAGAGGCCTCGAGAGATTTTGCATACAATGTGTCCGTATCAAGACCATTAGGGCCTACGTATGCAATGCACTGAACGACAGAGTAGAGCACTGTTTGTTTGGGAACTAATCAGTTCGCAGACTGCAATGAGAGTGTACGGACGCGTGGAGTTAACAGTTGATGTTCTAACGAAATGGTGTTCACAGTAAAGCAGCGTGTGTTCATTGTGGAGTGTTATGCAGAGCACAAATCGTGTGGTGAACTGTTTGCAAAACAGTTTCAAAATTGGCAATGCATTGCCGAAACCACCATCGAAATCGTCAATGTAAAAGTTATCGGCAAAGTGGCGCGAAACAACTTCCGCTCTCAATAAGAAACATGAACATCCCAAACGTGTTCCAACACTAGAAAACATTGATCAAGTGAGTGACAGGCTGCGTCAAAGCCCGAATAAGTCAGTGCGCTGGTTATCTGTTCAAGTGGGAATTAAGAAATCATTGTGTCACACCATCATCAAAAAGGACCTCAAGCTTCGTCCTTACAAATTTACTGTTGTTCATGAATTAAAGCCTCCCTCCGGATGGTCCCTCCCGCACGCATTCAATTTTGTGAGTGGTTTCTGAATGAAGTTGCCTCGGATCTCTTGGACACTTTTTTTCTTTTCCTCTGACGACGCCTGGTTCAGCCTCTCCGGCTACGTAAACTCGCAGAACATGCGCCATTGCCATTATGCAGCACACAATCCTCATCTCTAGGTCGAAAAGCCATTGCATAAACAGAAGCTTGGGGTGTGGTGCGAAATGTCCGGCCGTCGAATCATAACACGATTTTTCCACCAAACTGTTAATGCTCAGCGGTATGTCGAGGCCGTTTTCACTCCATTTATGGACCAGTTGACAGCTGAATGACGACTCTACGGATACTTTCAGGAGGAAGATGGAGCAACTGCACACACATCACACGCAACTCTGAAACGAATTAATGCGGTCTTTGGCGAGGAGAGGACTGTCAGCAGAGGCAGTGCAATTCCATGGCCACCAAGATCTAATGACATCTCCGCCTGCTATTTTTACCTATGGAGCAAATTGAAGAGTCAGGTGTACGCAAATAATCCACACACCTGGACAAACTGCAGCAGAACATCGATAATGCCAATGCCGTTATCCCTGCAGCAGAACATCGAGAATGTCAATGCCGTTATCCCTCCAGCAGAACTTCAACACGTGTCTCACAGTATGGTGAAGCGGGCACAGCGCTGGATTATTGGCTGCATCGACGTCAATGATGGCCACTTCCAGCATCTACTCTAAAGGTCAATTACCCTTACGTCTTCCTGTATGTAGCTGGAACTCTTGTTCATTTACACTGCCATTACGTTGTGATTAAAATCTCGGGGCCTCTTTATCTCTGGACGTATTCACACCTGGCAGCACTCAGTCCGTTGGTTCGGGAGCAGAGCTACTACTTTGTGAAGCTGCTCGAGGCCCACTGGTTGAGCTAAACGATATATAATAATTAGTCTCCAGCTGTTGTGGCTGAAACGTTTTAGAATAATGGGGGTCACGTTAAGTGTGAGCGCCGACTGATATTACTGACAGCGTCAATACTGTTAGGTTTTTAGACGTTTTTGTACTGATGTTTCAACGTTTGAATCACAAGAGTCACCAACAACAAAGTCATATTATTGCTGTATCTTGTTTCACTAATGAGCTACTAATCATTTTATACTACTTCGTTCGTTATTTTCGATGGATTTTATATATCCATTGTTAAGGATGTTCTAAACGCTTGGCGTAGCGGTAGTGCGTTATTCTTAATAAGATTCCTTGTATTATATGTAGAAATAATACGAGTGGTGAGTTTCTATGATGTAATCCGCTAATGCAACGAAATTATTTTCGAGTTGATCTGCGTGTTAGTATGGAGCATTTTGGGGCATTAGATGTACTTGTAGTAGTCCGACGGGTTGGTGAATGGAAGTAAGGTGGTAAACTCTGCGGTGATTATGAAGGCAAATACAACACGATGTTAGGCCTGCAGTGGACATGGGTTCATGAGCCAGGGCACAATGATCTTCTGGTGAGTCGTGATTTTGAAGAATTATGCCATTTACGGAGGTTTAACGAGTCACTTCTTATGAATATCCAGTGCAACATGGTTAACTTCTATTGAATTTTACATTTTTCCCTGTAGGACAGTTTGGTTTATAGTGATACTCTGGTTTGGAGATAGATTAATTATATATGGTGATCACTTAGATTTCTGCTGTGCAAGATTAAGAATCCTTATTTTGAGCCTTGAAACTATACTTGATTTCCTGTTTTAGAATTGAAACAGAGAATTAAGGTCTTGCGATTACTGTGAAAGTTATGAAACTCGAGTTAATACGTGTTTAATCGAACTTTATTATATGATTATTGTATGGAATTTCTTGATAAGAATTCTGGTTCCTCGAGATTTGTTGTGCTTTTAAGCGTCATGTTAGACACTGTCGTTAGCTAATATACACTGTTTTATCCATTTCATCCCCAAGGTTTGCATGTCAAATAAACACACGCATCAGGAAATGGATTTTTTGCTACCGTTTATGGTCCTGAAGTATATTCTTCTTCCTGGGAATAGACAACTTTATTCCTTCTAACTGTGATGTTGATGAAGCGTCGACACTTTTGTTTATAAACGATTCTTGAATTTTACGTTAGGTTGACGTACTTTCCTCCATTCCCTTGTTGATTACTGTTCAGGAGCAGTATATGTCGTACTGTTCACCATACTTCTTGTTTACGAAGATCGCTGTAATTCCTAATGTGGCAGCTGGTATCTCAGAAGCAGTACACTGTTCACGAATGTGTTCTCAAGACAGGGTTTTCATATTTAAATCGAGCTGTCGTCATCGCACAAGTAGTGATGTTACATGGATCAGGTAGCTGATTCTTCTCTCGTGGCTTAGAGGTACTGATATTGGGTTCCAATATCTGCTAAACGAGGCTTTTGAAAAACTTGACCACGAAATAACAAAAAAAACATAAAACTCCTGCTACACCAGAAAGGCTTAACTAATTCCCGAAGAAGGCAAAACTGTCAAAACTGGTGCAACTGATTCAAAATCAGGCGGGAACTAATGCTTCTGTGACTGAAGTGTAAATGGTAACTCACTTGAAGACCCACTCAGTTACTATTAGGATGTTGATCGGGTGACAACATTCAGAGTGACAAATAAAGTTCAGTGCAAAACGGGTGTTTTGACGTAAAAGGACATTGTAGCGTTGATTGTATGAACCTTTGTAGCTAGTGAATCAGTAGCACCCATCCTTTACTACTTTGACGTACGAGTAGCAATAGATACGGTACGTGAAAATTACCAGAATGCGATAAATCGAGCAAAACGCGAATACTCACTAAAACGATCAGGGTCCTCCCCATGTGACCTAGATGTTTTCTTGAGATCCAATTATTATGATTGCATTAATTATCACACTTAGTTTAATATATTGTTATTTCCCAATTGTGTCCTGTAATAGAAAGACAGTCCCCTCTGTTTAGCTGTTTGTAAACAGCCGTAGCTCGTCCTTGAAGTACATGCCCTTTTAATCACTTAATATTTGGACACGTATGTTTTACAGCAAACCGTTAAGGGTCAAATAGATGCAAAACAACTGGGGATGAAAACCGACACGACGATATTAATTTTTCTTCACAAGCCCCGGAATGGGTATCCTGGTTCTGTATGGTTTCTCACGGCTGGATCGAGGGACGTGTCTGCTTGCGGTTCCTAGGCTATATAGGCCCTGTCCAAAGAAGAGTGACGAAAGGCATGTAGTATCTTCCATGCAACCTGATTGCTTTCCAGGAAGTGATGCACACAACACGCCGCATCTGAATATGTTGACGTTGCAGTAAGCTGGGTAAATTGTTGACAGAAGTTTTGGTATGGTGGTGTCAATTGTTAATGACCTGCAGTATAAGATTAGGATGACAAAAACAGGATTGAGTGGACTAGTGTAGCACAAAACGTCATTGCTACAGCAAAATTGAGGACAATCAGAATGGACCTTTGGATACTCAGTTTTCTTCACATTTCAAGGTGCGGACAGATGAGTCCCAACAACTATTTATAAAAGGCAGCAAGATGAACGAGGGCGGTCCGATAAATAAGGTACAGACTTCAATTATGTGTATAAATTCATTTTGCAACATCTGAAATTTGTACAGTACTTACAGCATAGTACCGTTTATTTTTTTACAGAGTCACCGTAAACATTCAAGCTTTATCCCACAGCTGCACGAGTTTAACAATACCATCCAAGGGTGATGAAGCACTGCAACACTCTGTATTTCAATACGTTTTGGTCCTGAAATCTTTTTCCAGATAAAAGTTCTTGGACGGATCGAAGAGGTGAAAATTTGATGGGGCCAGATCAGGACTGTATGGTGGATGCTGAAGAAATTCCCACTGTGTATTGGCCAACCAATCTTTTGTTTGGTTCGATGTGTGAGGTCGGGCACCGTCATTCAGAAATCTCAGTCCATCACTTAATCGTCCTGGCCTCTTTCGTTTGATGGCTTCATGCAATTTGTTGAGAGTTGCACAGTAGACGTCACGATTGATGGTTGTTTTTGGTGGGAGGAATTAACACAAGAGGAGACCTTAACAATCCCAGAACACTGTCGCCATTGCTTTCATTCCAAATGGTTGAGTTTTGAATTTCTTTGCTGGTGGTGAACCAGGATGTTCCCTCGTCATAGTTTCGTTTCGATCTTGGAGTGAAAGCGTAAACCCATGTTTCATCCCCGGTAACGATGCTTTCCAGAAATGAGTTTCCTTCTTCTTGATAATGGCTGAGATTTGCAAGTGCGGCACCCATTCGTTTGCTTTTGTGTTCCTCGAACATTTTCGGTACCCAACCTGCAGACACTTTACGGTAGATTAAAGAGTGGATGATTTCATCCACCGTGCTTTTTGAAATATCCACCATTTCAGCAATTTCACGAACTTTGATACTGCGATCTTCTCTTATCAAACCGTCAACAATGGCACAATTGTCATCCGTGTGTGAAGTCCCCGGTCTGCCTCTATTTTCGACCGGCTTTAAATTTGTTGCACCAAACACACACTTCTTTTCGGCTTAAAACACCTTCGCCACAAACAGTAACTAATCTTCGATGAATGTCACTCTAGCTCGTACCTTCTACTTGCAAAAATCTGTTAACTGCACGCATTGTGACCTTGGAATATATTTCAATTTGGCCGACCATTATGTTAGCCTGTTAAACGCAGACTAATGAATTGCGATCAGCACTGCTTCTACCACAACNCTTCTTCTGTCGTTCAAAACACGTTACTTCGAGATTGCGCCCTCAGGTGACGTGTATCCATCATCTGTACCTTTAATATCGGACCGCCCGTGTATAATTCTACAATGGCCAGATACACATCAAGTCCTTTGTACATATTTCGGAAAATCCAATATCGCTAAGCACTGTCATAGGCCTCCAAGACAATAAATTCAGCTCGGAGATCCTCACACTGGACGAAGGCGTAGTGGACGTATGTTACTGACATAGAACAGTGATCAATAAACAATATGTAATGTCGAAAACCACACTCCATTTTTGCAAGCAAATTAACAGACTCTTAATATTACATCAGTTGACGACTCAGAAGTATCTCCACAGACTTACAAAGGGTNCACAGACTATTGGTATGTGGCTAGTCTGTTTACACTTGGACGTGTTGGGCTTCTGAGTGGGTAAAACAGCAACAGTGCTTTAATGTAAAGAAAATGTTTTCTTATTTTAGACTATTTTAAAAATCAAGATATTGCATCATCTCATACCATATAAATATATTTCACTGATATGTACATATTCAGTCAATTACATTCTCGATTTCTCAGAATACAATGATGTAGTCAGTAAAAGGAGTATATGGACAAAGGCAATATAATGAGTTGTGAGGCGTTTCCATTCCAAGATGTCAGTGCCACAGTATTGAGAACTTGATATGTCTTTGAACGCAAGTGTCGATCTACTGTATCTGCCACATTAGCTGCCGAAGATCTTAGTAAACATACAATTTAAATCTGGAACAAGTATAGTAGCGTACTTCATTACAATTTTTCGTAAATGAAACCAAACCTTCTACAAGAAGATAAGGGGCTCACGGACGAAAGATGTGATTTTCAAGTCCTGCAGTTTCTGATAACTTCGCGCATCCATTTTCGCAGTCACCAGAATATGGAACAGTTGACTCAGTTGGCCTAATACAGAAAGCACGTNGGCGATCACAAATGACTGCTTTTCATTCTTCTGATCAGCATCAAAGCACTGTTCGGTCTAAACGGTGAGGTANATATGGTCAAACTAAAGCCGTTTCCATGAAAAAATTTGCCCTTCAGTAACCTGAATTGCACCAGATGTCANTCAGCAACATTTACCAGATGTAAGAGCAGTTGTCACACATTTCATAACTTCATATAGACTGCCTATTGATTTCTGACTTGCTCTTCTATTTTCCTCCTCTCCTCGTGTTTATGTTGCTAGACACAAAACCAAAGGTGTTTTCCTGGTTATTTGGAGAATACTTCCGAATGTTATGCATGTATAAACAGAGAGAGCGCAACGTTTTTTTTACTATCGTATAGCGCTTTTATATGTGTAGCCACATAAACCAAACANACAAATTAATGCCTCANNNTTCAAATGATTTACAATTAGTATACAATTGACAGCATGTTAACTGTATTCATTAAAGATGGACACATTAAATTTTAAACATAATTAAGATATTTTCCGTGTTACGACTATTTTACTTTGATTTCTGTTTAAATACCACATACAGTACTGAATTCATGTTAAAACACAACAAAATATTACCTGCATACGAACTGTAGGCGGTGACAAGATCTGATTAAAAAAGACAAAAGTAGCCACTTCCACAAAGTTCACATTTAAAGTGCAGCGAAAAAAGCAGATATTGATTTTGACAAATGAAGCTTATATTTGGTTAGTTTTTCAAGCATTGAGTACAAAAGTGTTCAATCAAAACCCAGATTTTTTCATATTTCCCATTGTAAAAATATAAAAAGTATGTAATGTGTACATTTATATGCAAAAGCCGAGAAGTAGTACCTTCAAAATACTATTTTACAATAACAGGAAAAAATACAAAAACTCATCTTAAGTAAAACATGTGTACACAAAGTATACTCAGGCACAGGGGCGTCACTAGGCCTTTTTTAGAGGG
>KZ870301.1:20994-32383 GCA_003456935.1 Machilis hrabei | reverse complement strand
ATTTAAATTTTCCTAACCTTGCTAAGGGCCACAGAAAATGGCTCCGCGGGCCACAGAAAATGGCTCCGCGGGCCGCCAGTTGGCCATCCCTGTCATAGATAGAGGATGATAGGATATGAACATCCTCAAAATTTTGGCTGCCGATACGCACTGCAAGGTATTACAAAAAAAAAAACAGTTCAAGCCTTTCTAGTGGCTTTCAAATACGTTAGTGTTCTTTGGATAACAAAATACAGTGTGCGGCCCGCGACACAAACAAACTTCATATATTGGCCCACCGATATAAAGAAGTTGGCCATCCCTGATCTATGATATAAATTTCAAGTGGGGTTTCAGCATGTCCCCAGAATTTGAACCTTGGAGGTGAACCACTAACTAACCTGTCGATCTGCAAACTCGAAGTTTGTCAGTACACAGTTTAAATATAATTTGTTTATTGTGTTTCTTTAAGATCACAACAATATATGAAACAAGTACTGTGACATAAAGATGGTTTTAGCTTGTAAAAAACTGTATCACACAAGCTCCCCGAGAAGGGACATCAACAAGGCGTTTTCGTTTTTATCTCCTCTCTGAGCAGTTCTGTCATCCATTAATTCTCACGGCCATCAAAAAGGAAGGAGGTGGACCAGTAAAACGGCAACCAAAGAATGTAAAAAAGGGAAAAAGAGAGGGAAAAAGGCATGATGCGGGCTACACAAACATTCTAGACAGGAGGAATGGAGGGAGGAACAAACTACAGAGTACAAATCGGTATGACGTCACTAAGCGGTGCTTAGATTTTCGTCACTGCAAGCGAAAGCTAGAGGAGTCACACAGAGATGGACATCAATCACAAATGGCAGCTGTTGTACACACACGGCTGGACTAGGAAGTCACGTGGCGTACGATTAGCCAATCACAGCGCACAATGTCACTAATGGATCAACACATCCGTAAGCTTTCAATTTTTCGTATTAGTTAGGGTCTACTGCTTTCCATCCATATCTATCAGCCGTGAAAACAAAAACAAGTGAAAAACAACCAAATCTGAGTGCAGACGGTCAAAGTTATGTTCGCCTAACAAGCAATCGACATTGATTGTACTAACAAGCAAATGTATTTCTGTGCAAAAGTATGTGAAACAGCAATTGCGGATACATGTTGATAAAGAGTTGTTGTAGGGCTGTTCTTGGTTTTGGTAGACGTAAATAAAGGTAGGATTCAAGCAATTAAATGTGTGCATACGAATGTCTGTAAACAAGTGCTTTTCTGACGTGTAGACGTCACTCAGATTTATACAGGGTGTTCAGAAAAAAGGGTCACATATTTTCACCATAGGTAGTATGGACCAAAACAAGAAAAAAATACTGAGTGAACATGTGTTCGGAAATGCCTCGTGTCCGAGATACAACCCCTTTTGTATTTCCAAAAAAAGAATGAGAAGTCACTTACCACGCTCGATATATTTGGAAATAGTTGAGACTCGAAAATAAGAAAAAAAACGTAATGCCTAAAATTAAATAAGTTCACCCAAAACTGTAACAGTCAAATAAATAAACCTACGATAGGCCTCGTAGGCATATGAACTTCAAAATTTTAAATGGTGTAATAGCTTGTGTGATACCTCGTCTGAAAGAGCGTTTTAAACTGAACACAATGACAGTTCACTTTGGATGTGAAGTAAAAGACAAGAATATAGCAATGAACATCTAAAGTGAACTGTCATTGTGTTCCGTTTAAAACGCTCTTTCAGACGAGGTATCACACAAGCTATTACAGCATTTAAAATTTTGAAGTTCATAGGCCTACGAGGCCTATCGTAGGTTTATTTATGTGACTGTTACAGTTTTGGGTGAACTTATTTAATTGTAGGCATTACGTGGTTTCTTTTCTATTTTCCAGTCTCAACTATTTCCAAAGATATCGAGCGTGGTAAGTGACTTCTCATTCTTTTTTTGGAAATACAAAAGGGGTTGTATCTCGGACACGAGGCATTTCCGGACACATGTTCACTACGCCTTTTTTTTCTTGTTTTGGTTCATACTACGTAAGGTGAAAATATGCGACCCTTTTTCCTGAACAATACTGTAACAACAAAAACAATTTAAATACAATGAACAATTCTTTCAATACACGTAATTAAAATTTCTCTACCTTTTACAGAATTTGGGGTTTGTTCCTACAATACAGGCCCCTGTGGAGATGTATTTTTTGCTCGTAATTTTCGTTCAGATGGTATGCGATGCACATTTAATGACGGCAGTCATTGATAGCTGCAGCAGAATACCAGCTGTGCTGTAATCAGCGAGCCTCCCGATACTTTTTTATGATTGGTAGCCCATTGACAAATTCCTTGAATTGGGTTCTTGTGCCACTCGCAAACGCTATTATCTCGTGAAACGCTTTCCAATCATCTTGTCGTGGGAGGTGGCCACTGGTGTACTCGCCTCTTGATCTGAAGAACTCGTGTTCAAACCGGGAGATTGAACCCTTTTCCTTAGTACAATAAGGTATTATTCTTTCCTGTGATCTTTCCTGACACAACCTTGTTCCTGCTTCAACTGAAGCTTCTTCCAAAAAGTTAGGATTTCTTTTCCGTTCCTAGCAGTACTCTACAAGGTACAAGTTTGTCCTATTGTAGAAACCTGACCCTAAAACCCATTTAATCTATTACATAGGCAAGCTGTTCTTTCAATTAATGACCGATCGATCACTAAATCTTAACTACATCTCTCGCATCCTCGTGCAGTCTCTGACCTTCGTCTGTTTTGCCGTAATTTTAATGGTGACTGCTCTACTTAGCTCACATCTTTGGTTCCCCCAGCTGCTACCCATCTTCGTACTATTAGGCAAAGTGCTCGTGTCATCCTTACATGGTCAAACTTTTTACCCACAGAACAGCCTTCTACAGTTCTACATGTTTCCGTCGAGTTTCTGGAAGTCTCTGCCGTCATCTGTTTACCCTGAGTCGAACGGTCTTCAAACATTCATAAACAGTTGATTTATCACTAGTTAGGAACTCACGAGCTTTTGCACTACAGCTGCCTTTAGGAGAGTAGTTTCAAAATAAAAAAGGGGACACACACTACTTTAAGATACGATTGTAAGCATCTTCGGGACAAACGTTGAAAATGCTGTCCTACCGATTTCTTTCGATGTAAAACAATCTATCACCGATTATGTGAGTAGCAAATTAAATAATCCTGGAGCACTGTTATGGTATGAATGCGGTTTTCGCTACGTCTAAGCTGTTAGAACTCTGGCACCATACAATCTTGGCACGAGCAAATAAACCATCGAGCTACATGTGCATTAGTGTGAACGTTTAAGTGGTGGTGTTTTACGTCCCGTCGACACACAATGGGTCATTAGGGGAACGTTTAAGAAGTTCCAGAGGAGGAACATGAGGGAAACTCATTTCTGAAGTCGAGCGTTTTCGAATCTGCATTAAGGGTAATGAGGCTGTGGACAAAGCTGCAAACTTACTAGTACCGACCATCTCTAAAGTGACATACACCGACTTCCGCAATTATTTGCGCCACCTCATAATGAATATCTGGAAGGAAGAATGGCTAGCCGTTGGGGTAAATAAATGACGGAATATTAAAGCCACAACAAGGGTCTGGCGTACGTCTAAAGGGGGAACACGGCTAGAAGAAGTATCCTTGTGCCGACTACGACTTGGTCATACCCAAACGACACATGGGTACCTTTTGCGGGGAGACGCCCCAACTAGGTGTGACCGCTGTAATGTTCCCCTAATTGTTGTCCACATTTTAGCCGTTTCTCCAAAGTACGAAGCTCTCCGACTCACTCATGGAGTGAGAGGTAACATTCGTGACGTTTTAAAGGATGATTTTAATGTGTCGTTAAACCTTTTAACTTTTTACATGCATCAGGCCTTTTTAATCGACTGTAGAAACTCAGTTTCACTGACAACTTCTACATGATTATATATTAAATGTCTACGACTCACGCTTGTAAACAGGTCTTTGTCCTCCATTACATTTTATTTATACACAATGTCTTGATTTATATATAGATATTTATGTATTTATTTTTAAATAGTATTAATGCTTCCATGACGAGCTCTAGTATATAGTAGTTCACCGGCGCGCAAAATTACCCTTATGGTGTCGAAGCGCCATTATACACTACATATCATCGAATCTGCACAACACTTTAATAGATTTTACGCCACTTTTCTCTATTTTGAGGGTATCTCAATTTGCGTGGTGTATTTCTTTTCGAGGTCCTTTTTGTTCTCTGCACAGCCATTGTGAGGGTGTACACGCGTGAAAGTGAGAGAGACTGGGCCCTACTGGTGTCAAATGCAATTTCCGTACAATTTTCGAAATTTTCACTAACTACTGATACCTAGTCCACACACGCCTTTGTTTTGCAAGCAAGTCCAACTTTTCCCCTCCTTACTGGCTAAAAGATTACATCATTCGTACATACTACAAACTAACTTTTTACAAAGGGGAATATTGCTGAGCTTACCATCCTTTTTATTTTCTTCTGTTCATTGGGCACTTAATGACCTGTATATATCTGACTAGACCCCTCAGCTGTAGGAACGACGTCGACCCACGCTCGAAGATTGTAACACCACATGCGGAGGTCGAGTGTTACATCAAACTGATCCGGTGTGGAGATTGCTACCAGCGATATTAATCTATTTTCATCACTACTTCTTCTGATTTATTGGAATTTCCCTCTCGGTAGGAAAGAACGAAGAGAGAATTCCAAACAATTCAATCAGGGCAAGAGAGAGAGGAAGAACTGAGAGTTAAGCTTCTGCTACTAGCCTGGCGGAACGGAACGGGTAGTGGAGCCAAGCTTCAATATTCGTAGAGGCACAGCACCATCATCATCTCTCTCTGCACTCTCCTTCTGCCTCTCTCCTCTCCTCTCCCACTCGCTCGCTTGGATTTAATTTCCCGTCTTTTATGACTTCATTTGTTTTTCTTTCAAGCATCCTGATACAAGTTTGGGACGGGTTTTGCGGAAAGGTTTGAATTGGAATTTATAAGCAGAATTAATTAGAGTAAAACCACACTCTCGGACTGTTTTAATTTACAAAGTCAAACTTAATTCTTGTTGGGAGCTCGGAGGAAATTAAAGGCGATTCCTTCGCTTGGCGGGCTTTGATTCGGCAAAGCACAGACGGGAAAACAAAAGACGGCCCGCTACCTTTTAATTAGAGTAAATTCTTCAAAGAGGCCGCGAAAGTAGCTTTTATCTGGCGTGCAATACGGAATCCAAAATGATGTGCATTGTAGAAGCGAAAATCCATCGTTATGGGACTTGTTTCACGTTGGGTGGCTGGCAGCCNGAATTATTTCATCTGCAAGAACAAGAAGGCCTCCCTCCTCCTCAAGAAAACACGCATTCTTCCTTCTTGAGAACTTTCTAGTAAACAAACAAAGAGCTTCTTCAACAACCAACTTAAAACAAACTGAAATATGATTACAATATTTGACAAAATGCTGGTGGGAAAATTGCTTCTATTATGATTCTGGAATAACAATATCATCGTTTTCAAAGGCTTAAACCCAAACTAAAATTNCATGTGCAAAAGAGACTGCTGAGTGACTTAATAGAGGAGGCTTCATAAATATTGAGTTAAAATCCTAACTATACACACTGTACAAATAAGCAAGCCTTTTACAATTCGGATCCAGTCTCTCAAACACCGCTGACAAATTCAGAATACTAAGCTCAACAGGGATCAATTCATTTCAAAGCTGAAATATTATAAAGTACACAAAGGGATAGGTATATCAACGCATATCGGTCAAAATATTAATTTGGGAGAATTTCACGTTACAGCTCGATGTTTCCGTAATTATACGTTGTAATCGTCCAATTTTAATTTTCTATATAGATTTTGTTTTTATATGCTGGGAAAAAATAAATATATTCATCTTTTACTAATATATTGTTGAAAATTAAAGTATAAAACTATACATTTTGAAAATTCGTCACGGCGGTCCCTGTCGCAAGTGTGATTTTCTGTAATGAAACTTGCACAATCTTAGTCACATTAATACGATATGGTATACAACAGATTTTATTAATTTATATATTTGCAGTTAACATTCTTCGCATATAAGTGACGAATCACAATAATTTATTTAACTACAATTATAAAAGTAAATGTATCAAGCTCAGTTATCACGGCGGTCCCAGTGACTTCTTCGCTGCGAACACTGGCCGTGCGTGCTTCTAGTGGTGAGCTCTGGTACTAGTACTACAACGGAGCGATCTGTGTAGTAGAGCGTACGGTGAATATTTCCTAATCTAGTATTTGTTAAATATTAGCTAATTTTACATCTTTCATATCCAGATAATCTGACAATACATAGTAACGGCGGTCCCTGCATGTACTGTGAAAACGTATTTGCTGGAAACAACAAATGTATGGTGGTGTAATGCATTCATAAATACAACACGCCAACAAGTTGTTCCAGGCACCATATTGGCTTGTATGTTAGAGTAGTGCTCGTCAAATCTCAATTACGTCACGGCGGTTCCTTGACGGCGGTCCTCATCACGGCTGTCTAACGGCGGTGGATTGCCGTTACATGTAGGGATAGATGATAAACGATGCGAGATGTATAAAATGAAACTAGTCATCATGTCACGTTGGTCCAAGAAAATGATCACCGCGGTCCCAATAGTCAGAACGGTCACTCTTAATAACGGCGGTCCCTACGTTATTTCTTTGGACTAAAGATACTACATTACAACATAATTTGTATATATTGAATAGAATATATAATTTTGTGTGTATTTTAATTATTGACATATTCAAAAGACATTTAATGTACGTTATAAAAATGTTGCGCCTAAATTAAGGGATAAAATATACAAATGTCTAATTTGTTCGTATTATTTACGTTTTATCATGCTGAATATTATAACTGACTAGGTTTTATTGGTTGTTTTACTTCCTAGTACTTTATTGAACAATAAAAAAGACCAATCACTGAAAGTAGTTTAAAATCGCATGACCTATTATTACATCGTTAATTAACGGGACCGCCGTGACGAAAAATATGACAAACATAAATAAAAGGCACTATAAAATTGTATTCCTTATGGATTCAAAGTGGACAGTATGCAGGTAAGAATATTAAAGGTCGAAACTAATCTAAACATTACTTTTTACAATGAATATCAATTTTAAAATTTTTAGCTTTTAAGCAACTGAATTGTCCCAAATTCAGATTTTGACCCATATACAGACGGACAAACCTCGTTTATAGAACCGCATTATTTGGAAAGAAATCGTGTTGCTGCCATCTGGGGTGTTGATTACGAAGTGCGGCAGGTGATGGAACAAACGAGTATCAACTTTCTTCTCCGCGTATAGTACTTTCTTTACTTACCTGTACTGTGATTCTGATGGCCTCACCGATGTTTTGCAGCCTGTTCGTGGTTATTTGTTTATTTTTGTGATATGTATGGCTTTTATCACACAAATGAATATAATTGTAACCAGTTGCCTGGGAAACGGGACTTCATCCTCCATCCAATTAATACAATTCATCTTTTAGTGGCCTTCTACGTACACTCACCGTGAGAAACAATTGAAGAGAATCAAAGTCAATAAGAAATACAAAGTGAGCATCGACATTCATCATCTACTGAAAAAACGTACACATGTTGGAAGCCGGTCCCGGCAGCCTAGTGGTTAGCCACTTGGCCTTGCACGCTGGAGGTCCCAGGTTCGATTCCTGGCTAGGGCTGGGTGTTCAATAAAAAGTATCCATCATCACCTTCGTATAGAATTAAGTTCACCTTCATTAATCACAATCAACAATGTTTCATCGTCCCTAATGACCCATTGTGTGTCGACGGGACGTAAAACACCAAATCATCATCATCACATGTTGGAAGTCCACAGCTTATAAAATGATAAACTGGTTTTAACAAATTCATTTTAAAACCAGTCTTAAAAAGGGCTGGACAGAATAGAGACCAAAGTATTGTTCCATAACAACAGCAAAAAACAAAAATGCTAACAGTGGTAGCGCCTCTACGAGTGACAATGTAAACTAGCCGTGAACACATGGTTTGCAAACAAAAATGGCTGGTTTTGGGCCATGGTAATTAATTTTTCAATTGGCTGAAGCACGTTATAGTTTCCACTGTTAATACGATGTCTTACCACCAGATTATTACAAAATAAAATCATCGACAATGTAGTTTAGAAACCACTGGAAAGTGGTTAATTGACGTACGGGGCAAAATTAGAAGTAGTGAAGTGGATGTCAAGAAAATTCTAAAATGAGAAACTTTAGTTGTAAAGCGAACACATATTTANTGTGTTAATTATTATTGTCCAGGACAATACATGCTTTAAAACGGGCAAATATCAATTGTATAAGCCCTATTAATCGGTCACCTATTTTCCCTTTTGCGATATTCTCCCACTGACTTGTTTTACATTTGAATCCAGTGTTTCTTCTGACAAATTCTCCCGATTTTTATCGAGTTTTTCACCCTGTGGAGCTGTAATTTTTTGTCCAGTGTCCCTTTTCAGTTTTTTGCTAAATGGGATTTTTTATTTTACAAATTTAGTAGATCTTTTGAGAAATTCGTCCAGTTTCTTTTCCTCCACTTTCGTCGTTAAGGAACGCTAAACAAATTATTCGTTGATTGTTACGAGTTTATTGCACAACGATTCAGACATTGTCGGTGAAACGGATCATCCAGCTATATGACAACGACGCTTCAGGATAATTTAACGAGTAGTTAGTGGTGGGATGTTTTAGACAGAGCACTTATGGACGGATCCGACTTTTAATTCTCCTTCTGAAAAACATACCTTTGTTCATACGTTAGTGTGTGGTTTTTCAAAGACTCGTTTACTGTGGTAAGGAGTCAGTCCCACTTTATGAGCTCGAGACCTTCGTCTCTGGAGGCGTTTACATAAGCAGCTTGTATTGTATCTCCGATGCGTGGGGATGGTAATGTAACGACGAATGAATAGTCCGTAGCTGGCAGAAAATTGCAATAAAAAAAACAGACATCAGCCTTGGTGGGAAGAAACCCACAACATTTGCAGTGAGAGTCGGTGGTGGAAACAACCCCCTACCACCATGCAGTCCACCTGCGTCTACTGCGCAGCGTCACCAATTGAACAGGTGAATGACGGCTACGAGGAGGGCAAGATACAGCGTTGCCAGGTATACCGATTATTCGGTAGATGTACTGGTTTTTGGGACCATTACGGAAAATCCGATTTTTCGTATCATATAAGACAAATCTACCGATATTTCACTCAGTTTTATTTTATTCGAGGTATGTTCAACTTTTTGCACCGTACTTCAATGAAACAAAANACGCCTAGTACAGCGCAACTAGCGGTCATTTATTTCTCTCTCCCCCCCCCCCTTTTTTTCATTGTGCTATTGAGCTCTCAGCTCTTGTGCACAGGTCAGATATATTGAAAACTCTGATTTTGCCCTCCTTATGGTCCTGTTCAATTGGAAGCCATACACCAGCGCTCTTGCACAGTCTAGCGGATATAATTTGAAACGTCTTTGGGTGGAAATCGAACCCACGATACCTGGACATTATTAGGTTTGAGAGTTGACTGTTCCAGTGCGGGCTTCTTACCACAAAGGTGATGATACACCTTGAATACTGGTTAAAAATAAAAGTCGCATAAAAAGACCGTGATTTGAGTGCTGAATTCACTGAAAGCTTTATTATGTTTTCCAAGAAATAGGAATAATTGAATCTGCTGAATCGTAACTGTGGTTAATATGGTAAGTAGCGTTTGTAGTATAAAGACAGGGTAAGGTAAAGACAAGAGAAAGGGGAGACGAGATTTACGTATTCTATCGCCCCCTAAAGAACGCCTCCATTGTGCCTCGCTGTTTCTCTATCCTTCCCGAGTTCTCTCAGTAAGCGGGATCCACGCCGCTCCGCCCGCCAGAGTGAGCACTCATGCATACCTGAAGTACATTAGATGTATTACGCAAATTAAAATTCCCCAGCCCATTTCCCCTTATATCACATTAACTCCCAAGATTCCGGGACGACTATTGTTCGCCTAATAGCAACATCCAAGGCAGCGCGCTGTGATCGGAAAGGCCTATTGTTGAGCTGCATTAAGCCAATGTCATTTTCACTTCAACCCAGGAGTTGCCGCTTACAAACGCCGCATCTGTTTTGTTGCTTCTTGGTAAAGTTACGGGCAAGTTTGATGGAGCAAGGCGCGGAAAATGGCAGTACAACGGCGAGCAACACAAAGGAAGTGCACAAGAACACCATTTCTCAAACAACGACTGATGGGAAAAGCGAACAACACATCAAAGTTCCCCAAACACCTACTTGTCTATGTAAGAACAACCTAAACAAACAAGAACTAACTAGGAAACTTCAGGGTTTAAAGCATTATCTGGGAAAGGTCCAACTTTTTATTTACCTGCTACTAGGAAATAAATCTCTACATTTTAAACAAGTGTTGTTGAGCTTTAGCGACCCTCACTGAGTGTGAACCCACGCCTTTAGCAATTCCTACAGCTGTAGTTTTTGTTTATAAGCATTACCGTAAAGTGGGGTTACTTTAAACCTACAGGGGATACTTTGCACCACTTGCCAAATTACATGCAATTACTTCTATCGTGTAAAGTATGATCTAGTTCGGATTTGGTTCCTATTTTATCTAAGAAATGGCATATCAAAGCACTTTTTAGAAGGTATTGGACGCTCCCAAATAGGAACAAAGGCCTGTGGGAGCGTCCAATATCTTCTAAAACGTGCATTGGTATGCCATTTCTTAGATAAAATAGGAACCAAATCCGAACTAGATCATACTTTGCACCACTTGCCAAATTACATTCAATTACTTCTATCGTGTAAAGTATGATCTAGTTCGGTTTTGGTTCCTATTTTATCTAAGAAATGCCATACCAACGCACATTTTAGAAGATATTGGACGCTCCCATAGTCCTTTGTTCCTATTTGGGAACGTCCAATACCTNCTAAAATGTGTTTTGGTATGCCATTTCTTAGATAAAATAGGAACCAAATCCGAACTAGATCATATTTTACACGATAGAAGTAATTGAATGTAATTTGGCATGTGGTGCAAAGTATCCCCTGTAGGTGCAAAGTAACCCCACTTTACGGTACATTTGTTGTTTGTTATAAGAACTACGTGTAATTTTGTTTTTGAACACATATTTCAAGTTCAAACTATAACTTATTTCAACAAACCATTTTTTTTTACATTATATAATGTGATGCACTACACAAACTATTTGGTACGGGTTCAGTGTCCTAGAATAAGTAGTGGGTAAAAGCCCTATCTCACCCGTGGGAAAAAATGTGAAGGTTTTGAATGCCAAATTTGATAAATAAGCGATCAGAGGTGCTGCCATCT
>KZ870299.1:57134-67760 GCA_003456935.1 Machilis hrabei | reverse complement strand
TGTGTGTGTGTGTGGTGAAGGAATATAGCAAATATCTTTAGTCCAAAGCACTGTGAGTGCCAAAAGTAAACAGAACTAGGAAGAAAGTAATTGTTTATGACCCTTTGTTTCGAAGGTTTACATATTGTACATTTAATGGAAAACAGACGATGGCAGAGAGTTCTAGAGTGTGGAAACCGAGGAACATATGTAGAACTCCAGTTGGCCATACCAGTAGAAGAAACCAAAGATGCGAGCTCAGCAGAACATTAACTGAGAAAATTATTGTAAAACAGACAAACGTCAGAGACTGGGTGGCATTGTGAGAGAGGGTGTACAGAACTAGTGTTTGGTGCGTTATTTTTTAAATATTGACAGGTGGAAAATACCTTAAGACTATAAACCCCACTAATCAAATCAAGTTTGAGAAAGAAATCCTACTTTTACAGTATATAACTTATTACATTTTTCATTCTCAGACAATTCTATGTATTAAAGATGTTTTTAGTTTCACTGAGAAAATTTCCTCGCCCAGATGGGGCTCGAACCCAGGACCTATGGAAGCACCTCCAGCCCATGCTAGCCTTAGACCACTCGGCCGTCTCAGCCAGACAAAATTCTGACCTCGACTACCGCTATCTAAGTTGCTGCCTGCATGAATCTGGTCTCTGAGACTTGTTACTGAAATCCTATATGGATGTTTTAGTACAATATTCAATATTAAGTAGAAGTTACGACCTTTCCAGTATATATTACATTTTTCGCCCCGTCTGGGCGAAGAAATTTTCTCAGTGAAACTAAAAACATCTTTAATACATAAATCCTACTTTGTTTATACATGAATTGAGTGACATAAGTGAGTTAGTTGCTTGCATGTTAGCAAATATGAACAATATTTTAATACTCAGGAAGCATGTATTTAGTGTATGACTGATGANTATTTTGTTGTGTATTTTAAAAGAGGTTTCAAACTGACTCACCACCTCTTTTCACCAGATGTGCACTTTTATGTTTGGTGAAAAGTTAAATATCCGAGTACTCGGATGAAATCTGATGATGTTTAATGACATCACATATTTCACCTGGGCTTGAAAGACGAATGCTCCCTAAGTACTTCTTCAAGCCGTGCATGGTACGCCTGCATGTGATTTTTGATGACACACGAATACGCTAAGAGTTGGTTTTATTTATACTTTGCTCAACTTTTCTGTTCAATATTTGGTTTGAATATTTTTATATCATTGATTTTTTGTTATTTATGGTTTGACTATTTTGAAACTAACTTGAAACAGCGTTTGAAAAGTCAATGAGTAAAAGNGACTTTCGAGCCAAGCCAAATTTTGAAAGCTCGGCTTGGTTCGGCTCGAAATTCAACCCAAACCTAGAAAATAGCATTTCAAACTCATCAACTGCTTCATCAGTTGTCTCTTGGGTTTTATCATCGAAAACCAAACTGAAACAGAAATTATATTTTATATACCAATAGAAATTGTTGTTATGATTGTCACCTTGTCTAGAGCCAAACAAGTGTCACGACTCAGTGAAATTATAACATTGATGCATTTTTTTTTGTCAAAATATGAAAAGCACAGGACATCCGACTGTTCCAGATTTGATTTGTTTCGTCAAAACAGTATATTTGAACAAATTTAGCAGAAAAAGCTCGAAAAAATAAACAAATATTGAGAGAAATAAGGCAATGTTTCCTCTTAAGCTGTATATTTTTAGCCCATTCTGGCCACTGCCACGCCAACACAGCAGTCTATTACAGATTTTCATACACCTAACATTCAGTATCAAATGTGTACCAACTTTCATTAGCTCATGTGGTACAAATTTCCTGAGAGTAAAAGAATAACAAAGGTTGTTACATTCTTAGGATGTGTAACTTTATCAGACAATAAAGAAACATAGAAACAGTAACAAAATTTTAATGTGTAAGCATCAGATAAAAAACACAAGCATAAAATGAGAACTAGTAATACTTATATAATATATACAGGGTGGTCTACATAAAGCGTTACGAATTTTTATTGCGAAAACAATGCAGTATGAAAGAAAATGTGTAGACAAATATTGTTAGACATATTGTAGCAATTATTGTTATTGTTTTGTTTCAAGATTAATTGAAGGTCACCTTTGGTTTTTTAAATAGAAACACATATTTTTGTTGAATGCATCTGATCCTACGCTTAAAAACAAACAACTTTTGTACCAAAAACATTTTTATGTTGTTTCAATTTACCAAGATAGCTTTAAGATAATGAAAACTAAAACTCGTAACGTTGTTTTCTACTTGACAATATTAAAATTGTAGGCTAATATTTACAATGGGTGGTGGGAGGGAGGTTGTTTAACCCATAAGGGACCCCAATCACCTCCCTATTCAGGAGAAAACCACCGTCAATTTTAAAGCATCGTATTCTACACTTAAACATTACAAGTTTTAGTTTTCATTATCTTAAAGCTATCTTGGTAAATTTAAACAGTATCAAAATGTTTTGGTACAAAAGTTGTTTGTTTTTAAGCGTAGGATCAGATGCATTCAACAAAAATATGTGTTCCTATTTAAAAAAACTAAAGGTGGCCTTCAATTACCTTGAAAACATTCAACAAAACAATAACAATAATTGCTACAATATGTCCCCCTTCAAACCTAACACTATCTATCTACACGTTTTCTTTCATACTGCTTTGTTTTAGCGATAAAAATTCGTGATGATGATGATGATGTGAGGTTTTACGGCTACTCGACACACATGGGTCATTCGAGCCGGTTTACATATCCAGTACTCACTATTTGTATGAAGGTGATGATGAACACTTTTTATTGAGACAGTNANTAACACCCAGCCCTAGCCAGGAATCGAACCTGGGACCTCCGGCGTGCAAGGCCAAGTGGCTAACCACTAGGCTACCGGGACCGGCGATAAAAATTCGTAATGCTTTATGTAGACCACCCTGTATATAATAAAATGCTTGTTGGTACAATCAACCTATTTGCAAACTTGATTTGTTTTCTCTTGATATAATACACCTTACTAACATATAGCCACTTTTGCAATTAATGTTTTCAGTTTTCAGATTTCTGCATTCTCATGGAGCTACTGCACATAGTTGCATAACCAAATTACACAACTTACATACAACAAAACATCAATTTTGTGTTCCTGCATTTCAAATTGAAAATTTTGGACCCCCNAAAACATAAAGTTAAAAAAATGTGTTTTTATCTAAAATTTCCAGTATTTTAAGTAATTTTTGTGTAGATCCTTCAAAAATGTTAAAGTGAAGCTCAATTATGTCAGAGAAAATCCTACAAGTACAAAGTAAAATGACATTTAATGATAACACAAATCTCTCAAATCAACTTTAAAATGTCTTAAACAAATGGTACATTAGTCAGTTTTTCACTAGAAAAAGTAAATTCATACCTACCATAATACAGATAAGCCACATCAATATAGTAAATAAAAGGTCAAATGTGACGAACAAGCAGAAAAATCTTCTCACAGCAGACATGCTCCCTCCCTGACGGAGGCCAGCAAAGATGTCCTCAGTGAGTCGTGGTGGACCAACTCCTCGGAAAGAATGGTAGGAATTTACGCTGTGACCAATGGAAGGATCTGTGGAGAACANAAAATTGTATTACGACTCAAAACACTAATAACGTAAAAAATCTTAAACAGGTTTCCTTACTGCACACAATGNCGGACAGGCTTTCCAAACTGATTTGGCTGCCCTTTCACTCAGTCCATGCAACTCATCTTGGAACTAACACTCTTCCTATTCTGTTAATTTCTATCTCCAGATCTTGAGCAATCTTGATGAGTTCAGTCTGATTTTTCACTGATGCATGGTAGTTGCTGTATATTACTCCAAAATATTTCAAAATTATTTACTTGAAAAACTGAAGTCTGTGGTGTAGGCATTGTCAGGGTAATTTTTCAAGAGCCTAGCTAAAACCCCAGATTTTTTTCCCAGCATTCTTCCACTGGCCCCATCTGAATAAAAAGCAATAAGATTTTCTTGTATGTACTCGTGTGTAAAGCCATGGACGCTGATAGTTTCAAGGAGAACATTAGATATGTTCTCTTAGGCAACAATTAATGCAGNATCTCTTGAGATATTAGGGACGGTTAACCAGTAGGCCTAGTTATTATTTTTAAGCACTCATGATGATTACTAAATACGAGAACACCCCCACAGTGATACGCTCGAACTCCCCACTCGAAAACGAACGCGCAATGCATTACAGAAGTCGATATAAAATACATTTTAGTCACACTCTGTGTTTAAAATTCATCACTTTGCAACTACAATTTTATGCTAATTGCATTTTCATGATCAACTTTTCTAAACGATTATTATTTTCAGTTATCTCTCATGTTTTTGAACTTTGGGTGATTAGAGGGATGAAACAGCCGTTACCAAAACAACAAATAAAAAAATCCTGTAAATGCAGACAATGACATAGACAAAATTTGAAGTGAGAATATGAAGCGTTGTTAATGCATCTAACAGGCCACACAAATATACCACAGCTATTTTGTCACACTTATANGGCATGTTTAGTGGAATAAAAAATTGAATAGACCATGATTTAAACCAAACCTATTTTGGTCAATCATTTATCCTGTAAGGTTGTCTGCTTATTAAACCTATTAATCACAACTGAATCAATATGACCCAGGTATGTACTGATTATGCTGGAATATGCTTATGGTCTTCACCCAGTAATTTGTGTTACTGTGAATAAAGTATTTGGAAAGTTGAGCATATTTGCATACATTACGTAGCCTGTACAATAAACATGTTTCTACACATGTGGTTTGTTTTTCCCACTAGCTAATTTAAGAGATGTTAAACGCAACCAAAAGAATGAAAATAAAAAACAAAAAAAAACTGCAATTTTAGAGGTGTTTCTGCTATTACAGTGATTTGTAAAATTCTAACCAGACGTACTTTATACCCAAGACCATGTAAAGTATGCCTTGGACCCCTCAAGCCATCACAACAAGTCCACATAGGGATTTTGCAGTCAATTAGCTGTACTTTTTAGTTTGGGCTTTCTTTGCAAGACAGAAATCTTGATACTTATAATCAGGGCTGGGTAGGTAGAATACTTCAAGTAGAAAATTCTAATATAGAATATGTAGACAATTGATAACATTTTAATAATTGGTCAGTTATAATTATTAAATGAAAAACTGTACTTTCACTATAACTTTATTTAAATACAAGAAAATTCTGCCTGAAAACACAGACCAAAATGGTGGAAGATGTAGTAAATTAAAATACAAAATATTACTCTAATATTCAAACTAAGTCTAGTCAATCATCTTAATTTAAATGTGTGGTGTAAATAGGACTTGTGGTGATGGTGTTATGTGCATATATTTTGTTTATATCAAAATAACAAGATAGCCTAATTTTCTACATAATACTTGACATGACACATGTATTATAAATGATTTTCTACACGTCACATAGAAAATGAATATTCTAAACGCCATTACCCAACCCTGCTTATAATCTATAATGTAACGCATCTTGACAGCCATTACAATGTAATCACGAACGTGGTGTTTAGCAATAAGGGTTGGCTATTTCTTTTAACTGTAGGCCTAAACCTTTCTTTTGTGTCCATGTGAGGAACTTCATTTTTGTGTGATTTAAATGGGGGAAAAATGGGAAAAGTTTTATATTTTCATAATGTCTAAATAAGAAATCACCTCATATTTATTTTTGTGCATTGTGCTTAATATTTCTAGTATGTCAGATAGACATTTCCGGCCTTTTAAAGTGAAACACTGAACACCTACGCCTTTTTAAACCACATAGAGGAGCAGAAACACCATTTTCAAGGTAATCTCCTTAATTTTTAAAATTCTACATTTAATTTAACTCATAAGAAAACAAATTATCCTGCATTTTTTTTAGATTTATTCTGATAAGTGCCAGAGCTACTGTAGTTTTTATTAGTTTCTGAAAAATTTATTTTTTTGCATTACCGTAACACTCTTTTCCATTTACATCCTTCAACTGTTACTCAGTACTTCCACACATAAATTCTACTTACAATGGTCATCACCAGTGTCGCCTGCTGCCATGCCGGGTTCTGGTATGTGAACCGGTGTGTAGACTGGAACATACGCTGTTTGTTCGCTCCCTGAAAGGATAGCTTCAGCTGCAGCGCGGGCTCTCCTTTCTCTATATTCATTGGATTCTTCTGACATCACAGGTAGATGTGAGCACAAGCATTGTAGAAAAAAGCCAAATACTGCAACATAAAAAAAAAACATTTCACAGCCTGCAATTTTTAACACTCTACTGTTCTTATCAAACAAAATCCTAATCACATCAAATAACCATATCTATGCACTTGGCCTGCTTTCTTGAACTACAAATGAGAATTACCACACCACTTTATTGTCTATAAGACCTAATTGCAAGATTTGAACCATAGGTAGGCTAGAGAGACAACTATGAGAAATATTCACACAAATAAAATGTCTACAATTAAAGATAGGTTTTAGCAATCGGCCGACATTTCTGGCAGCTTTAGGTTAATACACATTTGCAACAGAGCCATGTATCTAGCTTAATTCCAACAACTGGCAAGATGAGGTGCAGATTCAGACAGAACACCTTGATATTACATAATGAGACTATGTTATGAAGTTCTTCTAATGCAAATGTGCATGCACCTTTATTTAGGTACAGTGTAATGATGCTCTGAGTTTACTAAATTTTGTCATATACACTGTCATATCAGTACGATGTGACCACCCCCTGAATAATACTGAACCCACCCAGTGCATCACAGAGTTCACCTGACAAGGTCGACCACACGGTTATACAGTGTATAAGCAGCNGGCCAGGACAGAAGAGCCGTTGTACATAATGCGAGCAAAATGGACAAAGGAAATGATTTTACGGATGTTCAAAAAGGAGCTAAGGGTGGGAGCATCTCTGAAACTGCAGAATTTGTAGGCTGTTCTCAAGCTGTCATAGTAAGGGTGTACCAAGAATGGACCGCAGGCACACCGAGTATCTTCCNATGTCATAACTGTGGAGCCCCAAAGGCCATCGACCCCAGAGAAGAATACTGTATCGCATCCGTCGACTGGTAAAGGGCAATCGAAACGCAACAGTGCAGCAATTGACNACTCAAATGAATGTTGGGGCACCCAGAGGCATGTCCCGAATAACAGTAGAACGAACCTTGTTACACACGGGTCTCTGACAGTGTTCGAAATTTCCGACCAAATAAAAATGTCTCGTCGCCAAATTTGGAGACTAGTTTTTCCCTCCCAAAATTGGATTTTTGTCATTTGTTGGAGAGATATGGATTATGGTCTCATGTTTTCGTCCTTGATTTGTTTCCTACTGACGCTCTTGGTGACTCAATCAACCTTCCAAATTACTGGTTGCCACTCGCCAAGTGGTGGGTGGTTTTTCGATTTTGGCAGGTAGAAAATATTAACTTATCACCAATGTGGCGAGTTGCCCTGAAACATTATTTTTTTTATTTTGTGAGTGATAGCCGAGGGGAAAGTTTTAAGTATGTTGCGGTATGTACTTGTCTCCTCAACTCCCCAGAGAAGATTATCTATTATGATAAGGTCACGTTTATTACGTGTTAGGTAACCGATAACGAGATTGAGCGCGCACATTCCAAGTCAATGATTCGCCTAAAATATGCACGAGTCGGCAACAGTCCTACAGCCCTAAGTATTCAATTATTATAACTTTCTGTTTTTCATGTGAAGCCTTCACAAAAATTAGGCCTATTTCTAAACATTTTTACCATTGTTCAGGGTGGCGACAGACCAGGAATAATCAGGGGATTTGGGTCTTCAGGAAAATGGATCAAAAATGAGAAAAAGCCAAGGGATTAAAAAACTGAGCTACAAATATTGTTTTGTTTTGAAATGGTTTACAGTAAACTGATTCCAGTTTTTGTTTGAATAAATTTTGCGTATTATGCAGAATGCAAGTGGATATAGGCCTGGAAGAGGAGGAGGAGGGACGTTTTCTGGTGAAGTGTAAAGGAAACTGCATTTTTTGTTGCTTCCATGCATAACTAAATAAAATCTGTGTCGTAATATAATTGTTATTGAAATTTGAAAGTTACGTTAATTTATTTATTTTATCATTTATTTGTGTTTCCTCTTTCATCTTACGGACATCGGTCCTCGCCGTTTGCTTTCTGTACTCTGTTCATCTCTCTTCCTATCGCGGACAGGGAATAGGCCTACAGGGAGACGGACTGAGGTTCCCGGCATAAACTTCACGTGAGACGGTGTGACTATATTTTTTAATTTTTTTTAGCTTTTTATTGGATGGGAAATTACTAATAATGTTTAAGGTGGTTATCAAGCAGTATTTAATGCATCTAATTATCATAATTCAGTAACAATTGCTTAAAAAATTAAATTAGTAGTAATAAATTTTAGATCGTATAATCTTGTTTTAAAAAGTATACAACTATAATTTAGCCTAGACTCGCCGCCAACTGTCTTCAAAAAATTATTTTTAGTTACGGTATGTGCTTTTTTTTCATAAGTTCTTGTTGTAATTCAACAATGGTTTTGATTTGCACATTGCATTTCCAAATACATATTGCAATGGTAAATTTTCTGGCCGATCATTACTGGGCCTATTAAGACTGTTCTGAACATTGAGCCCGAGAGGTTGTGGGTTTGAATCCCGCTTAAGGCATGGATGTTTGTGGAGTCCCTTTATCTCCATTAATTGTTCATCGTCCTTAAATGACCCATCACATGTTCATAGGACGTTAAACGCTACATAGGCTATCATCATAATCTGAACATTGAGATTTGTCTCAAATCTAGAAAAAGTGTCTTAAATCCAACAAGAGGTCGACACTGAACAATTTTTCACTTTCATTAATTTACTCAACATTTGTGAACTTTGGGTGGAAAAAAAATATTCTTCTTCCAAGGAAAATTTTCCGAAATGTTAATCCTCCTTCACCTATAAAATTAATATAAGCTTCTGGTTTCAAACCTGTGACTAATAGATCAAAATAAAGTAATAAACAAAACAATCTTCTGAAAAAAAGACTTTCGGAGATATTGCTATGAATCGAACAAATACATCTAGCCTAGATCCTAACCAATGGCGGTTAAGTACAGTATAGAAAAATAAATAAAAACTCATAATTTGGGTATACAAAATTAATGTTACTGGTATATAACCAGTTCATTTGTTATTTTCCTTCTGCACATTAGATTTTGAACACATGGTAGACCTAATATTTTAAAATAAATAGTTGCTAGGCCTAGTGCTTCAAACTTATGGCTATTGGGTAAAAATAAAAGTACCGTACTCAACATTTGCAAACTTTTGGTTCAAGAATCAACCAACTAGGCTATTTGTGCAACAGAAGAAGTCAATCAGGTTGAAAACAAGGACAAACTTCAGAGAATTACAGTCTATTATTTGTGATATTGAATATTCTGACAGTTTATTATTTGTATGTTCTGAACATTGTACCCTATTCTGGGGAATGAAACCAGCAGCAAGAGAAATATTCTTATTGCAATTTGCAAAAGAAAGCTATGAGAATAATTGCAGGGGTCTGTTATAATGAGCACTGCAAGCCTCTTTTTATAAAATATAAGGTGTTAACTTTATATTCAATATAGGCCTATGTACTTAATATGATAATGTCTATCAAAAAAAATATTGCAAACTATGCTACTAGAGACACAGTGCACACGATTTATACAAGAAACTGTAACAAGTTAGATATGAAATCATATAGCCTAGACTAAAGAATTCAAAATATCTACAGGAAGACATTGGTGTGAGACTATATAATATGATGTCGGAAAGTGTAAAAATTTTACCAACAAAAACATTTAAAGGAAGATTGGTGAAATATTTGACAGATAATCCTTTATATGCAATTTGTGATTTTCAGGGTATGTATGTATAATGTGTATTTTATGAATGACGTTGACTAAACCTTTTGTTTTGTATCAGGTAGGCTATATGGTCATAATAAATTTTGATTTGATATAGGCTATGCACTAAACTTGTAAGTCAGGAACGTGTCATGCAACATAAATTATGGGTAAAAGTACAACTCTATGCAAACTACAACATAGTACCATCTGCTAATTGATTCTTTACCCTACATACACTATAGCCTATTGGTGTAAAGATGTTTAACTGCCTGCCTAAGGGTTGTGATAATGTGACTAGCCTATATTAATAAATATATTTAAATTTACTTTGAAAAAATTGTTAAAAGCAAAGGTTTTGTCCAAAGTATTTCAATGTATTTTTGACAAATGACCTAATAAACTCATTACTGGTACTCATTAGAACCCACATGGCACATACGACAGTAGGCCTATGTAGAATGGGCATAAGGGAAGTCCGGATACCCTAATCGAGGTTCTACTGTAGCCTATAGGCCCCTATTCCAGAATCAGATTTTTAAAATCACACAATCGAGATATTTAAAACAATCCCAAGCGCGTCTTTGTCTGTCCTTCCTTCTGTTGTGAAAATGCCAACTTTCATTTAGAATAAGAGCTTCAGTGTTTAGGGTGGAGCCCCAGTTTGGAGTAACGACATAACTTTCTATTTAAGCAGATATTATCACTT
>KZ870299.1:34075-46086 GCA_003456935.1 Machilis hrabei | reverse complement strand
AAAGTCACGATAAAAGAGCAAAAATTTAAAATAAGCACAAAATCTCACTAAAAGTAAAAAAGAATCGTGACAATATATATATTGTATATAAATAAACAAACACCAAACCCATAATGAAAAAATGAAATGCAAGACAATATTACATTTGTTTAATATAATTTATTGTTGTAGAATAGCATTTTGTTTCAAAAGGTTTGGTCAGATGTTTTTAATAAATTCAACTGAATATTTGTGTTTGGCTTTAAACTTTAAAAAACTTGTAGGCACGGGGAATAAAACCCGAGCCGCCACGCTGTTAGACTTACAGCAAACCACCAGGCTACGCCTTCTACTCGTACAATAGTGCACCCGAACAGCTTGTACGGTACACGAGTTGCATGCGCCGAAATTCATTGGGCCAGCAAGAATTTTTGAATTGGACTCTAGTTCAATGGCCTTATTGATCCATTTGTTTATTACTATATCGTATATAATTTTTAACATAATAGATTAGTATCCCATGCCAATGTTCACTTGTTAGTTACCCTATAAAGCAACCATAATATTTAACTCGTTTAACGTAACAGGTTACTTTAAATTTGTACACAACACTTGTTGATTTTTATGTAGATTACTTCCCCATCTGCAGCATGTAAGATAGGCCCTAGGGACATTAGTTGTAACTTATATGTCCATTTACTGTTTAATTAGGATATTTTTATATTTAATTAATAAAACATCAATCTTTTCCCTTTCTTGTTACAGAATTACAGATCAGCCATGGAGGAAAAACTATTTTACAGCATGTTTCCTTTCATAAGAGGTGAGAAGCCTAAAGCTGCACCACCTCCAAAGATGATAACGAAGAAAGACAAGAGCTTTACAAACAGATATGCTGTTTTAACTCCTGAAGAAGAGTGCCTTCTTAAATGCTGTGATTTAGAAATAGAGGAGAAAAACAACACTGAAATATTGCGGAAGTCTGTGCTATCTGCCGTAGTAGGAGAGAAAGCAGACCAAAAATCAGATTCTTGTCAAACAGAAGAAACTAAAAAAAGCAGTGACTCAGTGTCGATGGAGAAACGGAAGAAGAAAAAAGCAAAGTCACAAAAAATAGGTTTAGAATCAACTTCTGTTGGTATAAACAATATGGATATCAATGACACTGAAGAAACTCAAAAAAGCAGTGACTCAGTGTCAATGGAGAAACGGAAGAAGAAAAAAGCAAAGAGAAAGCTGAGAGCTGAAATTGATAAAGTAAAGTCACAAAAAATAGGTATAGAATCAACTTCTGATGGTACAAACAATATGGATATCAATGACACTGAAGAAACTCAAAAAAGCAGTGACTCAGTGTCAATGGAAAAACGGAAGAAGAAAAAAGCAAAGAGAAAGCTGAAAACCAATAAAGATGATAAGCAAGGAGCTGAAATTGATAAAGCAAAGTCACAAAAAATAGGTACAGAATCAACTTCTGATCGTACAAACAATATGGATATCAATGACACTGAAGAAACTCAAAAAAGCAGTGACTCAGTGTCAATGAAGAGACGAAAGAGAAAAGCAAAGAGAAAGCTGAAAATCATTGAAGACGATAAGCAAGGAGCTGAAATTGATAAAGCAAAGTCTGATGGTACAAACAATATGGATATCGACGACACTGAAGATGTTGAAGATGGTGCCCCTGCAGCAAAGAAAGCGAAAGGGGAAAAGACAAACTCGACTATTGAAGATGCAGTTGAGAAAAAGAAGAAAAACTTGAATCCACAAGCATATGTGTTGTTTGTTGGAAATTTGCCTTATGAGTAAGTATTTCTTTGTTTAATTTTATCTCACGGTGTAAGATATACAGGTGTAGAAGCGCGCCGGAAAAACTGTGAAAATGTCGTACACTTTCCGCAAAATCCCGCTACGTGGTAGCACCTTGTTGGTATGCTGTGAGTGGGCTGTCTAAAGCCGCGAATATATGTAAACATTGCGTGCGTCGTTCGAAATAATTTGTTGTTGTTTTGATGTTCGGTTGGATTTAATTTTATGAGCTCTTAAAACCATCCTGTAGTGTACAATAGGGTGGGCCGAAAATGCACTTTTGCACCGATTTTCGAATTCTATAAGAGCCGAGTGCAGAAAAGTTGTCCCTTGGGTTGGTTATTAACCGTGTAAATTTTTTTTGAAATCGGAATTTTGCCTAAAACAGAAATTTTTTTCCTGAAAACACAATTTTTTCGGATTTTTAAAATCGAAATCAGCCGAGTGCGGAAACGTTGCCCCCGGGATTGGGTAGTAACCGTGTACATTTTTTTTTAAATCGGACAATATCATCAGGTGGCACCTGCGCCTTTAAAATCAGCTATTTTGCCTAAAGCAGACATTTTTTCCCGAAAATAAAATTTTACTGGATTTTGGAAATCGTTAACAGCCGAGTGAGGTAAAGTTGNCTCTTGGGTTGGTTAGTAAACGTGTAATTTTTTTTTAATTTGGGCAATACCTTTTGGTGGCGCNGGCACCTTTAGAATTCGGTTCCAGGAGTTCCAAGACCCAAAATTATGTTCGAGTCACCTGGCTTCGAGGATTTTGACAACCAAGAAAAACTTGAAAGTGAAACGGCTAATGATAAAGAATACCCACCTCCTAGATTCAGAGAGAACCATCCCAAAAAGTCCCGGGTAAAGAACAAAATGGCCAAGAAAGTCAGCCAGATGAGAANAATAAAAGTGGCATGATCTACTTGATATTTGCAAACGTTTTGTGCAAAAGTGAACCTTTACGACGAACAGTTTTATAATACAGATTAGTACAAGCTGGGGAGGTGAAACTCGATATGGTTTTTAAACATACACAGCTCTGCACACTAATTATTTATTTACATATCTTGCATTAAGATGCCAAATAATCTCCCCACGAATGTCAAAAACAAAATCTCAAGCCCATAAAATGTAACACAACATAATATCAAAACAACAGCAAATTATTTAGGATGCTGCGCGCAGTTTTCCATATAATCGCGGCTTTAGACAGCCTAAAGCACACCAACACAAGTGCTGCCACGTAGCGGGATTTTGCGGAAAGTGTACCTTTTGTAAACAGAGGCCACCGTGGTCAGGGATAGAGCGATTGTACACCTGTATATCTTACACCGTGATTTTACTGTAATAAAGTACAGTTGGAAGATATAAGACAAATATAATTTAACATTTTTTTAGCAGAAACTGAATCTTCAAACATGGAAAGGTACTTTCTGAATAATCGTTATCTTTGTGATATACGATGTGAGTTTTATGGAATAAGACACAAATATAAATATCTTTTGCCTTCTGTTATTTTTGTATAAAGGGATTCTAAAATATCATCACTGGGTTTGTTATTTGTTCTTTCGTCAGGTCTTTTCTTTTTCATTGGATACACGTCATTTTTATGTAAGGCATTTACTCGCATTTAAGCCACACCACTATTTATTAACAGGTTGAAAGTAAAAAATTCATGTACTTGAACTTACACCACAGAAGCTGTACTCACTATAGTACTTTTGAAGAAATAATGTTTGAGACATTTAATTTAATTCTTTTTTTCTGTCCTACAGGTCGAGACAGTTTTGGTTCTTGATTGTTTGTGCATAATTTGTAACTTAATAATTGTATTTAGCATGAAACTAGAAATTTGTATAAAGAGCAAAAAGAGGCTATATTCAGTTAGGTCACACCCTAAGTTGTGGGAGAAACAAAAATTTATGTTAAAACACCCCACTCAATAAAATGTTATGTTCAGGACAGGTAGTAAGTATACTGTGTTCTCTTTTAGTCACTTAACAAACAATGATTATATGTTTATTTATTTAAGTTTACTGGATACCCAGAGTCAATAAACTAACAGGTCATATACTCTTTAATTGAATGACTATTGTGATGTAAGTTCAATCAGTAGTAGGGTGATTATTGGATTTGAAGAAATCTCATGGGCATAAAAAAAAAACCCAACCAATTTCTGTGTTAGTACTTGCTAGGCTATCCCAAAGTGTTTTCCATGTATAAAAAAAAAAATCATATACTTCCTGCAATTCACCTAGCTATATGTAAACTACAGTGTTACTAATAACTAAAAAATTTAATACTTAAACGACGTTTGCAAAACCTAAAGCATCGCCATGTTTGTTGCATCTGGACCCTTTGCTGCCGTAGCTCGTATGCACTTACCTGTAGCAAATACGAAAATAAGAAGAGGACATTTTGGCGGTGTTGTCAATAGTTATATGTATTGGCATTTTAATACTTCTAAGGCAGGCACGACTGGTACAACTAGCACATTCTAATTTCTGGCAATACATAATTTACGTACACGTATTGCCCGAAATTGTACCGGTCCTGCCTGTCTTAGAAGTAACAAAACACCACCAAAATTTTATCTTCTTATTTTCGTGTTTGTTAGAGGTAAGTGCATACGAGCTACGGCAGCGAAGGGTCCAGATGCAACAAACATGGTGACGCTTTAGGTTTTGCAAACGTCGTGTAAGTATTGCATCTTTTAGTTATAAGGAACAGTGTAGTTAATGTATAACTAGATGAATTGCAGGAGGTAGACAATTTTTTTATACGTGGAAAACGCTTAGGGATAGCCTGGGAAGTACTAACACAGAAACAGGGCCAATGTTATTGGTTGTTTTTTGTTGGTGCGTGCCTGTGAGATCTCTTCAAATCCAATAATCGCTCTATTACAAAGTCACTCGACACAACATATCAGTTGAACTTTGTTCATTTGCTATGATGATAGATTACAGTAGCAGTATAAACACATACACAGTATGGTGAAGGTTTCTCAACAGTAAAAGAACAGTGGGCAAAAATACGTATTGTTATTCAATTCTTTTAAAAATAGATCCACGCTCTTTTACAAGAAAGAAAAGTTCAAACAAAATTTATTTAGATGCTCAATCTTAAGAGGCGGATGGAAAAATGTGATATTTAATAGATCCATTTAAGTTTCATGAAGACTTCACATAACATGTATAGTTTTGGCCATCAGCTATGAGTGAACTTTTTTTTTATTTATTTATGAACGACAGTTAATATTAATTATTTACCTACATTCATGTACAGTTGTTTAAGATGTGTATGTTCAGCAATCTTGCTTTGTGATTGTTCGTAGTAAGGGATAAGTGGCCGTCCATCGACATGATAACACATGGCAACATTAACCCCATGTTGTGTAACGATGTGCAGAAGAATTTTCAACATCGGTATGTGATCAACCACTGTTACATTCATCCATATTGTTCAGGCCATGTAGTGCCAGACACACAGAGGTTATTTGCAATTAAGTTGTTGTAGACACAGGTTGCAAGGGAAGTAACCCTCTCCATACAAAAGAAACTGATGCCCCTAGATCTCCAAAGGACCCTCCGCAGATGTTGCAACAAACACCTGATGGAATTCGCGGCCGGAAGAAGTATGTGCGGTAATCCCGAATTGGCGTTTCCGGATATTTCTGGAAGCCTTCACATCCAATCCTCAAAGAGGTTGCAAAACACACATTGGTTCCCTGCAGCCAATCTCCTGCATGCAGACGGGACACACCTCCCTGGCCAACCAATACCCAAATTTACTAATGCACATAATTACCGGACATATGCTGGTTTCAATTTAATATATAGCATTATTATAATACATGACAATATGAATACTAAAATAGTGCTAGAATTGGAAGTTGTTACTTGAAATGGTCTGCCATCCTTTTAACACTGCTTTTCTTGATATTACAAAAGCAACTCTTAGATAGTCTGTCTCTGCATCTAGTGTAAGACCTCTATGTCAAAGAAATTTTGCTTTATAACAAGGTTGATCGACCATGTCGATAGCTTAATGTAACCTATCCTGAACCAGTTATGACTTGTGACAGCTTTACAGGATATTTTCTAACTGTTGTATTTAATACACGAGGCACATTTAAAAAGTAACGGCTGATCGGTTATAAAGAGCGATTGGCAACACTGTTTAGATTGCGCATGCTCAGTAGCTTGAACTGTTACGTTAGGCATTTAACTGCCATGTTGTCACCAGTCCATTGTTATTTGCTTTTGTGTGACAGTGAGTTATGATGAGTGCGACAATAAACACTCCCGCCAGTTGTGAAGTCCGGTCGGTGATTATATTTCTCAACACAAGACGACATAATGCTGCTGAAATTCACCGTCAATTGTGTGAAACATATGGGCCTACCGTAATGAGTGAAGGAAAAGTGGGGCAATGGTGTCGTGAGTTTAGGGAAGCCCGTTCAAATGTTCACGACAAAGAGAGGGGTAGCAGGCCTAGTGTCCGGACTGACGATCTCGCTGAGCGTGTGAATGCGACAGCGAGAGAAAATTGTTGCTTAATGATTAGTGATCTTTCCATAGAATTTTCAGGAGTTTCAAAGACAACATTGTTCAGAATTATGACCGACATGCTGGACTGTGTAACACGATTGGTGCCAAAAATGTTGACAAGCGCTGACGAAGACCAGAGATTGACATGCATGTGCTTTTTTGGACCACTTTCATAGAGGGGGAGACAATTTTTTTTCCCATGTTGTAACTGGTGACGAAACGTGGATTCCGTACGTCAATGTTGAGTCCAAACAACAGTCCATGCAGTGGCGCCATTCCAGTTCACCGAAACAAATTCAAGCAAACCCAGTCTCAAAGGAAAATCATGGCCACTGTGTTCTGGGACCACAATGGCGTGCTTTTGGTCGATTTCATGGAGCCTGGAACAACCTTCACATCGCAAGTCTATTGTGAAACACTTTCAAAACTGCGCCATGCGAAATGCTGAGGTCAGGAATTATCTCCTTCACGATAACACACGTCCACAATCAAGACAACTAAAAAATTCTGATGGAACATGTTAGATCATCCACCTTATAGTCCTGACCTCGCACCCAGTGACTACCATCTCTTCCTACACCTCAAGAACTGGCTTTGCGGCTCAACGATTCGAGGAAACTGAAGAGTTGAATATTTCAGTGCAAAACTGGCTGATCTCCCAGGTGGAATAGTATGCGGAGGGTTTGAAGAAGCTTGCTTCACAATATCAAAAATGTTTGGAATGAAGTGAGGATGTATGTATTTGGAACCAGTAGTACATTTTTCATTTTCTAATTTGTTCTTTTATAACCAATCTGCCCATACTTTTTAAATGCGCATCGTACATTAATTTGACTTTGTTTTTTTCACTATCCTACACACCATTCAAAGAGTGTGTACCATATTCACTTTTGTGCACCAGTTGCAGTGGAGCAGTTGGATAGCCAGTCAACTCAGAATTGTGTAAATCAATGTACACCGTGATCACCATTTGTGTGCATATTGTCATGTGAGTGTTCATATTTTTCTTCATGCAGTTATTTTTTTTTTACGTACTCAGCTTTGAAATGTTCTAAAGATTGTTTGAGTTCAGAATGGTTTTCACAGACTTCACTGTTGAGATTTATTTTTTCAGTAAGCAGGTACTAAATGGAAATTCAACCATGTTTAACATTGCTAAATTAAGCATCCAAAAACTTTTTAACACTGCTAAATTACACATCCAAGCTTCTCTTATTTTTAATTTAAAGCTGCTTTTTGCTTNTTTTTTAATTAGCGTTACACTGACTTTGCATCCAACAGTCGTATATGATCTGATTAGTGGGTGTTCAAGGTGCACATTTCAATTTTAATATCAGTGAATGTATAAAAAAAACAATTTTTTGAATAACGTTTGAATATCCAAATAGGATCATGCTGTATAAAATTGAAGTGTTTGTGGTTGTTACTCTCCATGTAACTCCCTGTCCTCTTTTTTTGTGTGTGCAGTATTTTGGCTGGAAAATTAGTATGTAATTTAGTAGTACAGCCTAAGGCTTGAACCACGATACGAAAAATTTAAATACAAGCTAAGATTGTACCTTACTTTCTGTAAAACCTGTATGTGTAGCTACTTAGTGGAGTTTCATATTTAAGTTTATAACTATTTTTGTTTTATTTTTTTCAGCGTGACAAAAGAACAACTTGTTGCACATTTTGAGAAGGCAGGAAAAGTGCTACAAGTAAGGATTCCCCTGACCAAAGAGGCAAACAAACCAAGAGGATTTGCATATGTTGAAGTCCCAGACGAAACTTCGTTTGAGGTAAATTATTTGTAATTCTTATTCTGGAACAACCCTTGTGAGACTTAACCATTGAAAAAAAAAAGCCTGTATGTACATTATGCATACAACAAATCAATCTATGACAGAGTAATACAACATGGCCACTCTCAAGATTTTGAAATTGCCTGACTTTACCAGACTAAAACTACATTAATCCATAAATGCATGCCTAAAAAAAAGAGGGGGTGGGGGAGTAGCTTAACTATTTTGAAAATGATCTATATAAGAAACAATTAAAGCTTAAGGGAGAAACTGTACACACTTGAAATGCTGAATAGGTAGTTTTACTATGGTAACATAGAATAAAAAAAAAGTCCAGCACTAAATTGTAATCCATCTTGTTCTTTTTCTCTCACCAAACTGCAACTCGTAAACCTTCAGTTCTCTTAAACTTAACAAATAAAACTATTTGATCACCTGAGAACAGAACCTTTGTCGTAGTGAAAGCGTGTTACACTGGTCTGTGTGACATGGTTTTATAATACCAGTTACAAGAGGATTTGAGAAAGGATGAAACAGAGAGAAGTAAAGGCAGACGAGAAAGGGAACAATTCAACACTGTTGCCCTGAAAGCGTGCTCCTGGTGAAAATATTATCTGGAAATCTTGTGGGACCTACTCAAAGCACATTAAAGAGAAAGAAATGGAAATAATACATGGAGGAGAAAAAATCAGAGGAAAACGAAGAAAATTTGAATGACAAAGGGAGGATCAAGAAAAAAAAATGAGTCAAGGGAAATGGAAAAATATAAAAGAGGCAGATGGGAAAGAAAAGAAAGATTAGGGGAAATGAATTTCAAAAGAGGGAATAATATAGTGGGAAAAATGGTGAAATATACATATTTTACAGTGAAAACCATTTAAATGAGGTCAATAAAATGGAACACATTACATGTATTAATTTCTGGCAGAAATATGGTTTTACAAAAGGATTTGGTTACATACACCCAAATAAAAGTAAATGAAAGCTTCACACGATTGTAAATACCTTTTTCAGCACATTTTCTTGGGGAAAAAAGTGCAACTTAGATTCGAAGAAATATGGGTAGACTTGTAACAAGAACTCGTGAATCTAAGCCGTACCCGTTATCAAGCAATCTATCATGAACAAAAGTGTGGCTGCCTTAGAATCGAAGAAATACGGTAATAATGTTTTATACGATTTTTGTCTCGGCCCCTCGAAAAAGTATCGAGATTTTACTGTAATTGGTGTAGACAGGAATGTACTGCAGATATAGTGGTCTGAACATTTGTGTGCTTGAACTGAAGACCTAGGATTTTTTCTGCTTAAACACTTTGNACAAAAAGTTTTGAGACTGGATTTCTTAAAAAGGACTAGTACCCGATATATTGGTTAAAGGAACACCTTCAGTTAAACACAAGAATATTTTCAGTCGGTTCCGTTTTGTGCGTCATCTTGCAAGCAAGTTTAAATATTTTGTAATCTTGTCATGATTTTTAAAATGGAGAAAAGGGCTGCAACAAAATTTTGTTTTAAATAGGGAAAATCCGCTACAGAGACATTCGAAATGATGGAATAAGCTTACAGTTGTGAGTGTTTAACATGTGCGAATGTTTTTCATTGGTACAAGGGATACAAGAAAGGGAGTCGTTGGATGCCCCGCCNCGAGCAAATGTTGACTTTTTGCCCACTATTCTTGCTCAGCTTCATTGTCTCGCCACTTATTTGATAGCTGGCGAACTGTGTATGAACTAATCAAGCAGATTCAACATTTTAGGCCAGAGCTCTGCAAGTCAGGCGATTGGTTTTCTCATGACAATGCGCTCTTGAACTCTCGTTGTACAGCTGATCAACCTGACTTTTTTGTTTCCGAAACTGAAAATAACCATGAAAGGAACACGATTTGATAGTATTAAGGATATCCAGAAGGCAGTGAAAAGGGAGTTAAAGGGCATTCCAGATGAAGTGTAATCTTGGACATTTGAACAATTGTTCGAGCAATCTACAATGCGTGTCTATCGGAGGGTTACATGTCGAAAATTAAAGAAAAAATGCTTCACAGTGAGACAAAAATTTGTTTCAAGCATTTTCCCCAATTTATTNACCATATTTTCAAGGTGGCAGATAATGGCCGAATTAACTGAAGCTCCTGAATCCTCCAACCGATTTCAATTATAGTTTGTGTGAATAACCCCTAATACAAGTCTTGTTCGAAATATAAGTAGAGTCGATGTTGCCTAAATTATAGACCATCTCGTGTTTTCAGATTTTAGTGAAATTCTCAATACTGTAGNACCTAAACTTTTAGACTGGTTTCAATCAAACGTCATTGAAAAATTCCTTAAGACAAGAAATATTCAAAATTAGTTTTGACAATATAGTGAAATTTTATAGACTAAACTTTCACTGGGGCTGAAAGAAGTTTGCCAAATTTTCAACACCTGAACTTCCAAACTATTTTTTATCAAGCATCACATGAAATGCCGCTAANTAGAAAACCTGTCTGAAACACAAATATTGAAGCATGTCAGTTAACGTAAGAAATCCTTGATAATTTTACACCTNTGTATAAGTTATAGTTCTGAAAAANAAGTATGAAGTGTGTAAAATAAGTTTAGAAGGCTTTTATACTTTTTTTCTTGTATGCATTTCAGTGGCTGACATTAGGACTAATACACACAAAACTTCTCAATTATGGTTGATATTACTGTATTGGTACCAAACATAAGTTGTTGCGACATTGATTTTGAGTAATAGTCCTGATGTCAGCCTGTAATATATGGCTGAAACATTAGAATAATGCAGTGAACTAAAACACAGCCACAACTCCCAAAATCATTGAGTGTTTGGTTTTGTACACTTTATAAGACTAAAATGGTAAACCCCTTATAATTGATAATATTGTTTCAGCTTGCGCTTAGCCTTCACCATTCTTTCATGAAAGGCAGACGAATTAACGTGGAGTACACGATGAAGGGGAAAGGAACTAATGTCAAGAGGAGACAGCTAATAAAGAAGAAAAATCTTAAACTGCAAGCATTGGTAAGAACTGGAAAGTTCGGACACACAAAAAATAAGAATCGCAAAAGATATAGAAAGTAGTTTTGACAAGATTTTCTCAATTGCTGTTTTGTGTGTACATAGAATTGTGGTTGTAAGAATAAAAATATACACTGTATACTTGTATTTGTTTTTATTTTTCTGTACATTGTAACACTAAGTAAATGTGTCGGCTTGTAATTATCAAACAAAGTCAGTAAAAAAAATATTTGGTAAGAGCAATGAAGCAGGCTGCAGTTTTCTGAAAACCAACTTCAGTCTCATAGTGTTACACTATAGTGTGCAAGAGAATTTTCAAATGACAATCCGCTGAATCGCACACTTAGCTGGAGCAGTGGAATTTCACCAATAACACTTGTTAAATCAAAATAGTATAAACATGTTGATTGAAGATTTTACATCGTTAATTCCTGAAAAAAGAAAGAAAAAACGGTTGATGAGTGTTACAATATATTCAGTATTTAATAATATTCAATGATCACACAAATGAACACAATCATAAAAGTTTTTGATTTTCCCAACAGGGATATGTTTCATGCTTTGACAGTTTCTTACATTAACCTTTCGTTCTGTGTTCCTTTAGTTTTAATAGTGCATCTTTTTATGTCCCCTCATATTTTTTCTGTTGCATAAAGACGTCTTATAAACATTGTAATCATGAAAAAATAACTTATTTTGAACTAAATTAGTCCTTACATTTAAAACAGTGGGTAATGAGAAGTTAACGCAGGTGTTGTAAAAAGTACAACGCGTGAGTGACGGAAGGTTAAGTAAGCAAGAGAATACCAATATTACCATTTTTAAATAAATGTACTGCATTTTCCCCCATGAGAATCTCTGCCAAAATGTTGTGA
>KZ870298.1:69278-80073 GCA_003456935.1 Machilis hrabei | reverse complement strand
AAAGAAATGGGTTTTTCAAAAAATGTTAACGTTGATGCACGAAAACGCATTAGCCGTTGATAAAGTCATATAAGGCCTATTACTAAATATTAAAATGAAAACGATACCAATAACCGTTTGGCAACAAGAGCGTTCCCCCCAAAAAAGGGATCAAGTGTCACCACTCTCCCATACATCTATTGGACAAGTTTAATTATCCTTTTCTCTGTAATTACGCAATTTGCAAACAATTCCCGTTTCACTTGTTCATTTGACACTACTACGAGTTTGAATCAAAATCAAAATCACTCGATACGTAGCGTGTGTACTGTGTAGTTAACCAGACAATGGATATGTCCAAGTGCAATCTTACCCTGCAATCAATTTCTAGTTTTTGGCAGAGGGTGCAGTGCACCAATTCATATACGATTGCATCCCCGAATCACCCGAGGAAAAAAAGGTCAAATAGTGGGATGTGTATTTCTTTAATTTTAAATACGGAAACATAAGTTACTACACGAGTTGTTTTTTAAACGCTAAGCTTAGAATCAGTGAACGAATAATGTATGGTAGTCGTAGAAATAGTATTGTCAAATTTCCAAGCTGCGTTGCCAATTTTTTATTTNTCTGAAATTAGAGTAGGGAAGTTTGTGGACGGTTTGTTCAGAGACTGTCAGAATTAGTGTACAGCAGAGCCTTCAACCTAATCCAGTGATGCCAACATTTTCAAATTTGATGATTTAAAATACGCCACATTAGATTTTCTAGGCATTTTGAGGGCAATAAGATTTCAATGTTGTTTGGTAGGCCTATACACAGGGTGTTCACGTTAAGTGGGTACAGGAAATAACGTTGGAGACATGAATTTTACATTCTGTCAGAGTTAATTGTCTAGGCTCCCATAGAACTNTATTTTGTCGTAATTTCCATGAGTGTAACACCCGCACAATGTGCATGCGCGATACCAACTTTTTTTCTTTTTAAATGGTAATTACTATGTTTGAGTCCCGTATCTTTTAAAGACGCTTATTCTACGATTTTTCGTTATCAAAACACAGTTCATTACCCGGCTATTGTTAAGATATAAATATGAAAAGGTTTATATAATAAATGATTACACGTTTAGGCCCTACAATAGTAAGTGTTAAAATGACCCAAAAGGCCCCCGTAGATGCTGACAATATGTAAAACAACATAAAATACTATTAGTATTATGACCAAATTGCTGTATTCACGTAATATGTAATATTAATACATGAATCAACCAATGCGTAGCACGAGCAGGTGTGTATTGTACAGTATCCTGGGGACACATACATTTTGTATCAGAAAAAGCCTGCTTTGCTGAACACTCTACAAATATATTAAATTAATTTTACTTGGTGGCCACTCTGATATACAGAAATACGGTCAACATTTAAAAGATGTTTTGCTACCAAACCCATTCTACCTCACTGACTGTTACCAAAGAATATACTCTAAATTATTTATTCATTTTATTGGTTGCGTAAATTACAATTGATGGCATCCATTTTGTTATTCCAGGAGCAGAACTGAAATGGCTCACACTTGTCGCGCCACCGTTATCCTTAGTCGTGCCACAGTCCAAGCAGAGGGCAACAACGGAATTGTCATCGTATCGGGAAGCACGAAGTTCCATCTTCGGACGAAATCAGAAGAGGAGCAAAAAATGTGGATCACAGCTTTGGAATTAGCACGAGAATCAGCCTTGAAAACTACACAAAATATTGGTAAGCTCTGTCTGTATACAAGTCGTTTCCTGAAATAATGGGGAGCTGAAGACATTTGAATCCAACGAACAGTGCTTCGTGAAAGTATAGGACAGGACCACCATGGTATTTTGATGGTTTACCAACATATTCTACTTTCAGTTTTGTCTTTACGAAATATAAAACAGAATGTCAACATTTAGATTGTACAGACTAAAATAGTCCAGTTTAAAGTATTCCAGTTGATCATTGACACCCGTTGTTTGGGCATCGGTGGCTATATACCGACTGTCGGCACTCGGTATGGACTACCGGTGGAAGATGCCACGAAGCCATCTGTCGTCATCCGATGTGGAGCTACCAGTGGACCATCGGTTCCGTCGCTTTCGAGGTGACTGTCAGTCAGCATCTGCCATCTAGTAATTCGTGGAGCGCCAACGGTTTTGCTTCACAGTTGACTGTTGGCGTCCGCCGTGAAGCCTCCAAGAACTACTTCTTCCCAACTGATTGTCGGTAGCCGTTATGAAGCCACTGATACCCTGGTGTCCGGTGTGTGATTTACGATTTCCGGTGCGGCAGCCGCAACCTTTTAGTTAGGGCAGATTATAGGTGGCTGGTGGCACCTTGTATATGGGATACCATTTTTATTTAACTATGAAATGTTTCTATTTATTGATGATTACATATGTTTATTAAAGCCCAACATTACCACCATAATGCCGCACTTTACACATGATACAAATCCATTCAATGATGTACAACACTGTCTTTGTAAATGTCACAACAATACTGTTCCAGTTATACGTAAACATAATCTATCGTTCTGGACGCTTCAATGGGTGCTTTCAGTTTTTCTACTGGAAACATATTAATTTAGAGTTTTTATCAAATGAAAGTGTTTAAACCAGAGTATCATGTGTGATTTCAGTATCTTGTTGGACAAGTAGGAATTGAGGATATTGTAATTAGAAAGGGGTTCTGTTCTGGTAGGCATACGTACACCGAGTCACGTGGCAAGTGAAACGTCCGACACCTGGCACGTGGCCGTATGACCCATTCCACATAGTGTCGCATGCCATATGTCGGAAGAAAAATCGGCCATCTTGGATCACATGACTACGGTTGTCTTAAATATCGAAAAAGAAAAAGTCGTAAAAGTGTGAGTCTTGCGCATTCGTTTTCTTTTGTGAAAGGCATATTTGTTATCAGTGTTCTGATTGGTTAGCCTTACTACATGCTAAATTGTTTGTGGACTCACTTTTACGACTTTTTTTTATATTTACGACAACCGTAGTCACGTGATGCAAGATGGCCAATTTTTCTTCCGACATACGGTATGCGACAGTGTGTGGAATGGGCTTAAACACTTGTTACTTTACTGCTGCGTTAATTCCTCATCGACCAGTTGACAAATTTAATATCATGATTCACCAAATGAAGTGTACGTGGTGCGTCATGTTACTTTGGCGTGCCTTTATCATCGTTAGGGTGAATTTGGCAACAAACTACTTTTTAAAGACGTGTGAACTAAATTGTTCACATTTCCTGAGATGAAGTTTGAATCCTTGAAGGAAAGCTTTAGTTTTGTACACTCAGCCAATCAAACGAGGAAAAGCTTCAGACTTTATTGTGGGGTAAAATGACAGCTGTTTAATACCTCTGCTGGCTGATTTGATAAGTGCCTTCTGCTGTTATATGTAAGTTGTAGTTGTTTTTTTTGTCTATCAATTATTGTTATCACTAGTCACTACAGCTGTGTAACTAAAGATAACAGCCCTTGANGTAGACTTATATGTAGGAAAAAGTACAATTTGCAAGATATTGCAACATTTAATTACATGATTACGTCATAATCGTAAAGTTGTTTTTCTTCCTCAATAATATTAGTCGATTACTTCTCAAGAATATCTTACTGTTGGCGGTGTTTCCTTGTCAGCTCATTACGGGCTTCCGGCATGTAAATGTGTATGATTTTAGGCAGCCTTGCAATGTTATTCAAACTTTTTTATAGTGAAAAAAAAGAAAAAAAAACTTTGTTTACGCACAGTTATACCCAGTGAACTTATGAATAGTGGTGTACTGAACCCAAACATCAGCCTCATTTCGCCGCTGCTTTTGCGTCCTAACTACTTACCATGCACCTTTTTTTAAATTTTTATTACGACTGTAACAAAGCTCTCCACAGGGTTGCTGCTACTTCGGGTCACAAAAAGGTCCCCTTTAGAAAACAAATGATCCAAGACCCCAGATCAAGTGATGCACGTTCGCTTCTTTTATTTCTCGAAATAACACTTATTGGCTGGATAAAAACATTTGAAGCATGCACAGCGTCAAAAATTAGAGTAGAGGCAGTAGACATTTTTCATATGCTAATAGAATGCGTTTTCTTACTNATTTTTATGCCTCCTCCTCTTGTGTTTAGTTATAGAACCATGAGACGTACACTTCAAACCCTGGATACTAACAAGGCTTTTGGTCCTGATGGCATACCTGCAACTTTACTAAATAACTCAATCCTTTACCCTGCAATTTTTTTACAGTTGCTCTTAAATCAGGCATCTTCCTAACCGCTGCACGCTTGCTCATATACAACCTTTCCCTAAGGTGGGTAATAAATCTGTGCCGTTCAATAACTCTAGCTTCTATTATATCAGAGGTCATGGGTAAGTTGATTAACAGTCACATTTTGTGGTTCCTTGAGTCCTGTTAATTAATCAGAGATCATCAGTAAGGTTTTCAGTATGGTCGTTCCACTGGAGATCTTATTTCGCATTTTTCACAGGTATGGAGCCAATCACTTGAAAGGTTTGGAGACATCTACAACGGTTTTGATAGAGTTTTGCACTAGGGTGCCCTAAATAAACTTCCTTCCTATGTCCTTCCACCTCAAGTATGCCAGTGGACTTCAAGTTTTATCAATAGCAGATTTGCCCGAGTTATAGTTGATGATGCCTTGTCTGATACCTTTCCTATAACCGCTGCATGGTGCTCCTCAAGGTTCAGTTCTACCTCTAACTCTATTTATCATACACATTAATCGTTCATTTCAATGTAGCCCTTCACAAACTGATCTTTGCTCGTCACACTCCACTCAAACTTCTTATATGAACATGGATCTCCAAAACATTTTCCAGTGGGGTTCGGAAGTTTTGGTTAATTTCAATCCCAGCAAAACCCAGACTTGTCTCCTCACTAAAAACCCCGAACCAGAATAATCTAGGATCTCGTTTTCTCAGCAGCACAGTCTTCAGCAGAGATTCGCTATATTCTCTATATTATGCATTACTCTTTCCTCTGATCTTACCTGGTACGACCACGTTTCTACCGCGGAAACTAGAATATGAACGGTAGGTGTCACCGAGCCTCTGCGCAGTAGCCCCGTGACGTCTTCGTAGGATAGACAGTATGACTTGAGTATACCTATTCCCGCGCTTTCTTTCAGGCTGGCTCAGGTATTGGCTGGCTAGCGCGGTATCCTCCGCTGACGTCACACGACCTACGCGTGACACCTACCGTTCATATTCTAGTTTCCGCGGTTTCTACTGTAGCTAAAGATGCTTCGATAAAGTTATGATATTTACCGTCCCAGCAAATTCTTTACCATAGAGCAACTCTTAAGTCTTTACAAAGCATAAGGTACTCCTATTTTGGAGTACTTTTCACACATGTGGGTTGGTGCCCCTAAAACCCATCTCAGTCTCCACGACTTAATACAAAGGCGAGTTTGGCGTTGATCAATGGACCATCCCTCATTAGTTCTTTACACCTTATCTCATATTGTCATACTTTGTCTGACCGTTGTCTTTTTTATCTTTATTTTCACGTTCATGCTATACTGAGCCTCGCATCTTTGGTTCCTTCTGTTGCTACCAATATTCATAATACTAGGCAAAGTGTATCGTCTCACCCTTACATGGTCAAGCTTTCTACCCATGGAACGGCCTCCTACAGTTCTAACGTCATTTGTTTCCCCTGAAACATATAGTATCTAAATCTTCAAAGCAAATTTTACAAACCCTTGCTTTCTTCCTAGTTCTATTTTCACTTTGGCACTAACGGTGCCTTTCCACTACTTTCGTGAGTTGCTTCACATAAAAAAAAAAATTCAATACTGGATAAGTGACCAGAAATACTGTGGTAGGTAAACCAAATTCTTTAAGGTGATACCAACGTGTTCTTTAGATGTGCCAACAGAGACAACATTGGCTGCATTCATCTATCGTACTTTGCTTAAATATGTGATGTTATTATCACGTGACCAGATCTCACCTGAGTGCTCGGATTTTTGTTTCTTAATAACAAACACAAAAGTGTGAAACAGACGAAGATGTGCTGCGAATCAGTACACGGAGAAAAACGGCTAGTTGCACCAACCAGCTTGCAGGGTTGATTTTGGTTTTACCCAGTAGCTGGTTGAGACAACCATCTCAGTGGGGTAGTCAAATGTGCAGTCAGTTCCAGTAACGTACCAAATGGTCACACTAACCAATCGCATGGTTGTCTCAACCAGCTACTGGGTAAAACCAAAATCAACCCTGCAAGATGGTTGGTGCAACTAGCCGTTTTTCTCCGTGTATAGTATATATAACACACAAATTAAATCAGTTATAAATACTTGCTTCCTGAGTGTTAAAATGTTTTTGATAATGTGCTGCCGTACCAGCATCTCTCACGTGTCACTAAATTTTCAAAGTCTGTGTACAAACAAAGAACGATTTTCTCCTCTGATTTGATTTCATTATTTGGATATATGATTCACGGTTTTCTCTGGACTCGCCATTTTTAAAGGTAACACATCAAGCACTTGGACTGTCAGATTACTCCAAGCTCGGAGGTTAAGTTCACGGTCTGATTGCAACCTGACAACCAGTACCGAACACGAGAGAAGCCGTTGCCAGAACATTCGAGAAATCCGTCAAACCTGATGATAAAATCCGAAGGCCCCCACTACACGTACTAAGGATGACTGGGAAAGTGGTTTAATGTACAAGTGTTTAAAGTTAAAAATGGTAAAACACAGTATTACCGGTGTTATTCTTACAGACGATTTAAAGCTGTGAGAAGAGTGTAAAGCGTGTTTTATGCTCCCTGCCGCTGCCGGGATTCCGCTGTCGCAAGCTGCTGGAGTCGAAATAGAAACAACGTTGTTAGATGGTGTAGTCCATACTCGCTCCGCACTTGAACGTTTCTGCATGCCGCTGTCGCAAACCTATTCTAATTTCTATTTTTACCGGAATCAAGAGGAGTACCCGGAGTACGAATCCCTCTGTGTCTGAATCTAGAAACTATTTTAGAGTACAGAGAGAAGAAAACTTAATCGTCACCAAAGATAATATACCTTTAGATATATTATCTTTGGTCGAAACGTAAGCATATCGAGATCCGTGTTGTTTTCTCATCACATGTACGCACTACGTGACGAGGCTAGAACAAGTGAATATTTTTAAAACTTGGTCAGGATGGAAGGTGAAATTAGACCAGACGATGAAACTTTAATAATAATTGTTCAGGGTTTCCGAACATTTACGACAAGTCTCGGCAAGATTATAGAGATTCAAAAACGCGGTTTCGTATATCGTTGGTCAGCTGTTTTCCCGGATACCGCTGCAAAAGAGAAATGAGCATAAACACTGGTCTAGCGGTATCCGGTTGCTTGCGCGTTGCGACAGCGGTAGCCGCGCAGTGGCAGGGAGCATAAACCACGCTTAAGACGTAAAACAACTACTTCACGTACAGCCATGAAATAAATACCATTACAAAAGGCAAGACTGAAACTAGGATCTGGTTTGTTTTTCTTTGATTTTAACTTCGATTATGTAAGCATTAGTATAAAAAAATATGCTTTCAACGCGAACAGCAAACGCAGTTGTCTTATTCGTGGTTGAGAATACCGACAGCTTGCTTTCATTGGTCCCTTGTGGGTGATTCGGCATCTTCGTCTGTTGTCAAACCATTTTTTCTTTTGAGAGTACTATCACCTTAATTAAACGGTAAAGGTTTGAAGGTGACCCACTCTACGAAAACTATGATTTAACATACGAGTATATTTACCGTACTTATGCATCGATAGTAATAAGAAAACTACGTCGACCGCAACGTCTTATTCTTAAGAGTGTTGGTTACCGCGTGGCCAGAAGTCACACTACCGGAAAACAATTCGCTCTATTTCTGGCTTATGTGGAAAAAATCCAGGAAATTAATCAGCGAGAGGCATAGAACAAACTAGCCCTTGTGTTTATTTTGGGGTAAAGTTTTCTAAAACTAATTATAACATAATATGTTTAAACTGGTGAATTCGCCAATTTTGGCTAAAACAGTCGACTTCACCAAATTACACACATTAGATTTTAAATGGTTTTAGAAAATGTTACACCAAATTAAACACAAGGTTTTGTTATATGTCCCTCGCTGATTAATTTCTCGGATTTATTCAGCATAAGGCAGAAATTAAGTTATTTGGTTTCCAGGAGCGCGATTTTAGCGCTGGCGGTAGCGAACACCCGGTGGTTACGAGTAGTATTTATTTCAATTTGACTACTTGTTTAAGAGTATAAACCATTAACCGTTTCTGCAGTGTAATTCGGTTAATTCAAAACTTTCCAAGTGTAAATACGATTATATCGCAAATTTAACTTAAAGATTAAATATTAAAGCAATTTGTGGATACGTTTAAATTTTAATCGTGGAATACACTGTCCGGCCACTTTATTAGGTAGACCTACCAAGTAACGTGTTGCGCCTCCTTTAGCCCTCAGAACAGCCTGAATTCGTCGAGGCATGGATTCCACAAGATGCTGAAAACGTTGTTGAGGTATTGTGTACCATGCAGGCATGAGTGTGTCACGCAGTTCCTGAAGATTTGATGGAGGTGTAGGCCTGGAGCGAACAGCCCGTTCCAGCTCATCCCACAAATTTTCAATAGGGCTGACATCCGGGAACTGAGCCGGCCACTGCAGCAAGGAAAAGTCGTCGTCATGTTCCTCAAACCATCCTATAGTGAAACGGGTTTTGTGCACCGGCGTATTATCCTACAGGAAGTAGCCATCTGCATGAGGATAAACTGTTAACATGTACGGATGCACTTGGTCAGCTACGATGTTTAGGTACGCTCTGGCATCCTGACGGGCCTCGAGGGGTTTCTATGGACCCAACGAGTGCCAGGAAAACAGCCCCCACACTATGACACTGTCCCCACCAGCTTGAAGAGTTGGGAGACACGAAGGGTCCATGGCTTCATAATGTTTGCGCCAAATTGTGTGTCTGCCATCGACATGATGCAGCAGGAACTTCGACTCAACGGACCAAGCAACCCTTTTCCAGTCGTCGATGGTCCAGTGTTAGTGTTGCTTTGCTTACAGAAGGCGTGCCCTCCTGTTCTTTGATGATAATAAGGGTACCCGATGTGGCCTTCGGCTGTTGTAGCCCATCTGCAACAGGGTGCGTCTAGTGGTACGTTGCAAGATGGTTTGCTGCGCACCAATGTTGAATTCGGACGTCACTCGTGCAACTGTGNCCCGTCTTCTGTCTTGCACAATTCTATATATCCTCCTCCGGCCTCTTTCATCAACGAGCGATTTTCGTCAATAGGAGTGTCGCTGACTAGACGTTTTCTGTTCGTTGCACCATTTCGTGTACACCCTTGATATTGTTGTACTCAAAAATTCAGGAGCACTGCCGTCTCGGATACGCTTCGACCAGCACGTATTGCCCCGACGATCATGCTAAGGGCCCCGACGATCATGCCATACCCATTATCGCTGTGGTTTGCTGTCCACAACTGTCCACGTGACTTGCAAATTAGTGGAACGTGCCATTTGTGCGCACAGCAAGGGTGGCCGGAGTGTGTATAAGACGTGAGTCTGTATTTTGATCGGCACCGATAAGTATAAAATAACTGGGGGAAGTTGTTACCCAGCCTTTGTCAACAGCGTTGATTATCGGTTTTTTTTTTTTATCAGGAGACACATTTGTACGTAGCGGCAATTAGTACATGACAGACATAACTGATGGGGTGCAAGGTTCCAGCTTTAAGCGTGGTTTATGCTCCCTGCTGCTGCTGGGATACCGCTGTCGCAAGCTGCCGGAGTCGAAATAGAAACAATGTTGTTAGAGGTGTAGTCCATACTCGCTCCGCACTTGAACGTTTCTGCATGCCGCTGTCGCAGACCTATTCTAATGTCTATTTAACCGGAACCAAGAGGCGTTACTCCCTCTGAGTCTGAATCTAGAAACTATTTTAGAGTACAGAGAAAAGAAAACACAATCGAAACCAAAGATAATATACCTTTAGATATATTATCATTGATCGAAACGTAAGCATATCGTGATCCACTATGTTTTCTCATCACATGTATACACACTACGTGACGAGGTTATAACAAGTAAATATTTTTAAAGCTTGGTGAAGATGGAAACTTTAATAATAATTGTTCAGGGTTTTCCGAACATTTATGACAAGTCTCGGCAAGATTATAGATTGAAAAACGCGGTTTCGTATATCGTTGGTCAGCGTTTTTCCCGGATACCGCTGCAGAAGAGAAATGAGCATAAACACTGGTCTTGCTGTATCTGGTTGCTAGCGTGTTGCTACAGCGGTATCCGCGCAGCGGCAGGGAGCATAAACCACGCTTAACACCCACTCGATGCAAATGTTTATCTATATTTTAAAAATTGTTGAGTTTGTATGTAGACTATGTGTCACAGCGAGTTCTCGAAAACTGTTTGTCGTAGAAGGTTCATTTTTGTACCAAAATGAACCTTTCGACAGCGAGTTCTCGAAAACTGTTTGTCGTAGAAGGTTCATTTTTGTACCAAAAGTTTGCAAATGTTGAGTAGATCAGGCCATTTTTATTAACGATTTATTTTAGGCCACAGGTTCGAATCCAGAAGCTTTTATTCGAAAAACTTTCGACAGTGAGTTCTCAAAAACTTGTCATTGTAGAAGGTTCAATTTTGCACCAAATGTTTGCAAATATTAAGTGGATCAAGCCATTTATTTCAATTTTGTATTTGTGGTCCCGGGTTCGAATCTAGACGCTTTTATTCGAAATATGCAAAAAAAGTGTCGACAGCAACTTCTCAAAAAC
>KZ870297.1:17941-41971 GCA_003456935.1 Machilis hrabei | reverse complement strand
TAATAGTGACCCGGTGTCAATATTACTTTTTGTAATTCTAATACTTAAAATCTACCTTGAACGGGCTGCCCGTTCAAATCTGTAATGCTATAGACTACAGATTTTCGTAAGAATCGTTTAGTGATGATAAATATTTCTTCAGACCATTTGCGTACGTAACTCTTAGTGAAAATCATCCGCGTTTTACTGATGCGTACGCAATCACCAAAAAGAGATTTAAATTTTGGTTTTGGAACTGAGCATTTGCTTCCGTATATGTTGTACCAAACTTCTTTGATGTTTCTCAGGTTAATCTGACAAGGTGCCATTTTGATTGTAAAGTGCAACCGATTGTTGTACGAGTTTGAAAGTCATGGCAAAACATTAATGTACCGACGCGTGTTTTTATGCGTAAATTATTATCACATTCGCGTTTTTTAACGTTTTGTTAAAATTTACTGAGGAAAGAGTCAATTTTTTTCCCGCAGCTTTCTACAATGCCTCAGCTTACCCGTAACCGGCAGGATGCCCTGCATTGTAGTACATTTTTTCTGACGTTTTGATTTTTTTTTCTTGAACGAATGTAAGGGTCCCATTTTCTTTCAATAGCATCCGAAACTGGTGATTATAAAGGTGGTTGAGAACTTGTTATTTTTTGGAATGTCTAATAATAGTGCGAGGAATGTTAATGTGATTTAAAAACGAGATAATCTCAGCTCAACCTGTCGGTTTAAAAAATTTCAAAGGTCTTACAGCTGCGCTGATTAAATCACTCACGTGACTGCCGGGGATCGCTTTGTCCATCTATTGATACTTCGCCTAAAAGTGACCACTTAATTCGACTGTCTGACTGCAAATACCGTATCAAAGATGATGCATTTGTTTTATAAGAACGTGGAATGTCTCGAATAAATTGATGTTCCCCTTCATCGAATGTTTGATTAATTTATTTTGGGGCGTCTGGTAATGCGACCGAATTTAATAAAGACAGAGGTTGTTTCCGATGCCAATACATAATTCTCGCTCCTCACATATCCTGAGAAAGAAATTCGGTCTGTTTTACCCATTGGGTAGAACGTCATGGTGGTTAAATGGGTGTATTGAACCAGTGTACCAATCATGCAAACTACTTCAAAAGTCGTGTTAACAGCTTACACCAAATCGCTTGTCCGCCAGCATCTGTGGAAATGTCTTCAGCCTTTGGTGATCGTGTCCTCTATTTTGACACAGACAGTATTGTTTTGACACAGAAACCCGGTGAATGGCAGCCGCCATTAGGCGATTTTCTGGGCGAACTTTTGATGAAATCGGAAATGTAGGTCACATTATCGAATTCACCACTACTGGCCCGAAAAACTATGTCTATTGTTTCCAAATGGCGACGTCAAAGTGTGTTGTAAAGTTAAGGGGATCAGTTTTAAACCATTTTAACAGTAATTTCATGACTTTCGACGCACTGAAAAATATCATCAATGGGATTGGGCCTTCAGAAATCGAAACCTCCATTGATTACAAGATCAAACCGACGACGGACCACTTAATTTACAGCCAAAAGCAAATAATTTTTTTATATTTTTTTTAGAGTTTTACTAATTAACTTTGTTTTCAGAATTAAATTTTTCTTTTTTTAGTGTTGCGTTCTGGATCTATTTCGTGTTATTATTTTCTTGTTTTCAGTACTTTTGATATTTTGTTTAGAGTTTTACTAATTAACTTTGTTTTCAGAATTAAATTTTTCTTTTTTTAGTGTTGCGTTCTGGATCTATTTCGTGTTATTATTTTCTTGTTTTCAGTACTTTTGATATTTTGTTTAGAGTTTTACTAATTAACCTTTTTCCAGAATACAATTTTTCTTTTTTAGTGTTGCGTTCCGGATTTATTTCGTGTTATGTTTTTCTTTTTTTTTCGGTGCAATGTTTAGACTTTGTCGTTTTTAAAAATATGCTCATGTGTATTTTATTTTTTATTTTTCAGATAACAACGAGGGACACACGGCAAGACTCGGACTATAAACTCCAAATGCTCCTAAACACTATTTAAAAAAGGTAAATATTGTTATATTTAATTTTGATTTGTTTTAAGGTTTTTTTTCCATCTGTATTTTTTCTGACGTCACTAACGACATTTCCTCCACTTGTATTTTTCAGATTATAAACAGTTGTCGAGCCTTCATCATCTTGTTGATAGGCAGCTGAACATGTCGCAACTTTTGCAGAGTCAAGAAAATATACTGAAAATAATTTCAAGATTGTCGCCAGAACAGAGATCTGCTTTACTGAGGACGATTTCCAGGAAACTAGTACCTGTCTCGCTGAATGCGCACAAAACACTTTGAACGGTAACGTACCATTAACCCAGGGTAAAAGAAAAGGGTTATTAAAATAAAAAAAACTTAGAAATCTAGCTAACAAGAAAATTAAATGGAAAAGTAAACGTGAATTACTCATACAGAAGGGTGGGTGATTTATTCCTTTGCTTTTAGGGCCTGTAATAGCTCATTTGGGCGGGTCATTTTTTAATAACGAGAATAATAATAATATTGTTGCATGTCAAGAAAATTGTTCTCGTAACGAACGACATAGTCATGCGAACTCAAAAATCTCCTCCTTTGACTGAAACTATATATAATCATGTAGTAAGCTTAACTAGTGAATTAGACGTTGAGATGAAAAGGCTATTAATATAACTTACATTAAATCCATACAAGAAATGGCACAAGTGTTAACCAACTTTTCATAGATTTAATTATCTTGTAAACCAAAGCAAAGAACTTTTGAAAGTAGAAACTAATTAAACATTCGATGAAGGGTAAAACCAATTTGTTCGAGACATTCCACGTTCTTAAAAAACAAATGCATCATCTTTATTACGGTATTTACAGTCAGAGAGTCGAATTAAGTGGTCACCTTTAGGCGAAGTATCAATAGATGGACAAGCGATCACCGGCAGTCGCGTGAGTAACTTAGTCAGCGCAGCTGTAAGATCTTTGAAAAATTTTACACCTACAGGTTGGGCTGAGTTTATCTCGCTTTTAAATCCCATTAACATTCCTCGCAGTATTATTAGACATTCCAAAAATATAACAAGTTTTCAACCACCTGTACAATCACCAGTTTCGGTTACTGCATCCCCTATTGATATTAAAAGAAAATGAGACACTTAAATTCGTCCAAGAAAAAAATCAAAACGTTAGAAAAAGAAACTACAATGCAGGGCATCCTGCCGATTACGGGTCAGCTGAGGCATTGTGGCAAGCCGTCGGAAAAAAATTGCCTCTTTCCTCCGTAAAACATTGGATTTCGAGTACTGAAATAGTTTAAATGCAATAAAATATATGTTACTACTATAGACGAACAACACCAACCCAACATGGTCGACATTCAAAGTCTTGCCAAGCACAATGACAGGTTTCGGCACATTTTAACTATAATAGATTGTTTCACTCGTAATGCATGGGCTTAAAAAATAAAAACTGGTATCGAACTATGCTGAGGTTTCGAAAAAAAATTGCTGATCCCAAGCCATATAAGCTTCATACTGATAAAAGAACTGAATTTAAAAACGCCACTTTTTAAACGTTTTTACGTAATAATAACGTGCGTTTCTTTCCAACAGAAAATTATGACATTAAAGCTTCTCTTGCTGAAAATATTAACAAAACTTTAAAAACGTGAATGTGGAAATACTTTACGCATAAAAACACGCGTAGGTACATTGATGTTTTGAAATGACGTTTAAACTCGTACAACAATCGGTTGAACTCTACAATGAAAATGGCACCTTCTCAGGTTAATCAGAGAAACATCAAAGAAGTTTGGTACAACATATACGGCAGCAAACGCGCAGTTCCAAAACAAAAATTTAAACCATTTGTTGGCGATTGCGTACGCATCAGTAAAACGCGCATGAATTTCACAAAGGGTTACGAACCCAAATGGTCCGAAGAAATATTTACCATCACTAAACGATTCTTACGCAATCCTTCAGTCTATAGCGTCTCAGATTTGAACGGGCAGCCCGTTCAAGGTAGATTTTACGAAGCAGAATTACAAAAAGTAATATTGACACCGGGTCACTATTACACAGTTGAAAAAGTTTTGCAATCTAAATTGTTACGAGATAAAAAGCACGTTCTTGTAAAGTGGTTGGGTCATTCTGATTCATTCAACAGTTGGGTACCTCTCAACTACGTTAAAAAAATAAAACTATAAATGAGAATCGTTTATTTTCGAAAACGTTAGTCGTACAGTATTCTTCAAAAGGCATGGATCAGTTTTATTTGACGTTACCAAATAATTCTATCTTGGACATGTTTCCAAATAATTCTTTATCAGACTTTACAACCAAACTTCACCATACTCTCGAACTCAAAGGTGAGTGGCAGGTTTCACTGGTAAAAATTCAATATCCAATTTTGATTTACAACAAAACACATCTCGATAATGCGTTTTGTCTTCGAGACAACAGCAAAACTTCTCGATCTTTCCTCAACGCTTTCTTTCCACACGGGCGTTACAAATCTGTCGATCACTTGTTAGACGTGATTAATCGTTTCCCTATCTTAAAAGGACACGCCTCAATTTAACTAAATTCAATTACAAATCACATAGAATTCAAAACTGTGGCGAAACGTGCCCCATCAATTGTTCATGTATGTTGAAATCGTTCAACATCAGATGTTTGGCAACACAGTAGCGCCTTTGTCACGTTTAGTAGGAGTAGAAGATTCGCAATACGAAAAAACAGTTGTCAGAATACTCGACACTCCTCATTACGTTCCCGTTTTAATTCGTTCCTTTGAAACTATTAATATAGTCATAAGAACAAGTATTGGCCAAAAGGCACAATTTCAATCCGGAACTGTCACTGTGAAACTACATTTCAGAAAGCTCTCGAAAGGAATAATTATTACATGCAAGGAGGTGGGGTTTCTTGAGTTTTTTATGGTGCTTCCTATTAAAAAGGTTATGGGCTAGGGAGTCTGTTTGGGGGTTTAATTAGAGCTGTTTTACACTGGGTTAAATCTGGTGCATGAGCTGTAGGTAGGCAGGCATTATATACAGGTGGCCATATTCTGCAAGACGTTCTTGAGGGGAAGCCTTTGTCTGAAGCCGCCAAATCTAATTTCGTCAGAGCCGGACATAATCTCGCTGACAAAGCTGCTTCAAAATGAAACCGTCTACAACAAGGCCAGGGCTATAAACGTCGATGTGTGAAGAGAAAACTACTTTCTTTGACTACACGACCCCGCAAGCGGCTCAGAACTACAAGGAAGAAGCGACATTCTGCAATAACACGTGTGAAGAAACGTCGTATCATCAGAAAAAAATAAAAAAAATCAACAAAAGTAAAATGGTCGACATATTAACATAAACATGTCTTTTGTACACATCCACTCAACCGAAGCCAGTAATTCAGAATTGGACTAATTTTCTCTGGCTTACACACAGACGGCTATTCAAAATGGACAGTGGGTTCATTACAAACAATTGTCTCGCTTACTGACGACGCACACATTGAATGTGCAGTTCCAAGGCACAATAGTGATTTCGTCGACTTGGCTCACACATTACTCACTTCAAAGCAAGAATTGTCAAAAGACAGCATTAGTAGGTGACTTTTTTAGGGTTCTGACTCCACTCGCACTGGGTGGTGCCAGTGGTGCGAATTTGAGTGGTGCGAGTGGTGGTATGAATGCTATGAGTGGTATGAATGGTGCGAGTGGTGGTATGCGTGGTTTGAGTGGTGCGAGTGTTGGATGCGGTTGGGCTCAAACTCTCTTCAACTACCTTACCTAACCTAACCCTTCAACTACATAACCTAACCTTATTCTCTCCAACTACCTTACCTAATCTAACCCTTCAACTACATAACCTAACCTTACTCTCTCCAACCTAACCTAACCTTTCCACCCTTCAACTATATACTCTAACCTGACCTAACCCAACTCTCTTCAACTACCTTACCTAACCTAAACTAAACACCCTTCAACTATATACCATATTTTATTTTCATCTCCATACAGCATCTGACTGGGTAGATGCGAGTGGGTTGATACTCTATTCAAGTATGGTTTAAACCTAATCAAACCTACTCGCTCCTAAGGGAGTGAGTCGGGTGATTCTCTACTTAAGTATGGTGTTAATCTAGCTTAATTTTGCTGTTAATATAATTTTTAATGTTTAATAACCATCACTCACACTTCACGCCGTTTACAAAAGAAAGAGCTTTCAAAACACTTGAGACTGTCTGCGGCGATTTAATGCTTTTTCCCATTGTTTTTTTTATTATTAATAATTTTTATTTCCTTTTTCTTTTGTTGTTTTGGTTTTTGTTTTATGTTTTTATTATTAATTTTTATTTTTATTATATTTATACATTTTTTCTTCCATATTCAATTGTAGAATATTAGGATGCCAGGTATTTTCCCTCCTGGCCTGATTCTCCACCAAAATCGTCTGAGAGAAATCAGGCCGTTATTTTTGGTGGAGCCACGTCGCAACGCTTTCTTTCCAGTCCATTTTGCCACATCAATCGGAATAAGACGGTAGACGGGAGGTCTAATCTTGAAAATACATTTCCTTATTCACTTATTCCGGTGAATGAACTTTTCGGCGCATTATATATAGAGTTTCAAGTATCAGTTATTGGAGCCATTATCCCACGTTGAAATTTTGGCAGTGATAATGTTTCGCTTATGCTGCTGCTTGTCAGGAAAGGAAGAAAGTTTGTGGAAGAGGCACCATCACGCCACAACCTATGCCGGACAACCATAAAGGAAATATGCGTGGCTCCATTAAGTCTTGCAGATAGATGGGAGGGACTATGCGCTGCTCTGCTCAATTAAGGCACTATAGCGCGATCAGACTACTAAGGAGATTTGATGATTTGATGTTTAAATATTGAAAACATGTCAAAATTATATCTCTATATATATCTTCAAACGGATTTAGAAGGCACAATCAGAATGCTTCTTCAGAGACCAATCACGCATCGCCATACAAAGGCCAATCAGGAAGCAGCTGTACTATGACGTCACATCGACTGAAGGATAAACATAGCTTCTTTAATATTAATTGTTTTTAATGTTATTAATGAAAACATAACGTCTTAGACAAATAAATGGTAGAGAAAATAAAATTCGAGATGAATCTTGCAGAGTACTTAATTCTTAAAACAGCTCCAAGATGACGTCACACCGATGGAAGGAAACATATATTTTCTTTATTATAATTATTTAAACGTTATTAATAGTAAAAGGAGGATATAAATTATAATCTTGCTATTGTAGAGAATGGTTTTCTCTTTGTTTGAAAAATATAACGTAACAAATAAATAAATGGTACAGAAAATAAAATCTGAGATGAACTTTGGAGTACATGCTCTGCGCTGCCCTGGTCGAACCGTGTTAGCTAAGCTCATCTTGTTTGGGCGCTTAGTAGGATTGAAAAGCACAGAGGCAGCACCAACGGTCACGATACCCATCCCGTATGGACGCAGAAAAATCCACCATGGTCATGCGAAAGGGTTCGTTTCAGGGCAGGGACATGTTACCGTCTTCTTCTTTGTGGTGCCATTTGGCACCGTAAAAGCGGAGAATATCCCCGCTGTGCACAACTTGCTCGAACATCACATGCGGCTCTGAAGTGACGGACTCAACCTCCTGAATGAAGACTCGCCAATTCGTAGTGAAGTCGGAGCGCAAACAGGACAGGTTACTACAAGCGACGTGGAATCACAGAGCGAAGTGGATGCGCTGACTGAATCCTCAACCCAAACCTCCAACAATGATGAAGATCCAGAGGTAAATATAGTAGGAGAACCAAATCCTCAACAACCTCCTCAAAAACCAAAACCCAAACCCAAACCTAAACCCAAATCCAGACCAGCTATGCAGCCGCGGCCGACTACCAGATCCAGAGAGCCTGAGTACACCGCAGTCATCACCAATGTGGACAAAATGGTTAGGATTGCTGACGTCGAGGCTGCCTTGTCGACGAATTACCCAACGTTCCGGCGATGCCTGAGGGTCATTGCTAGACAGAACAACCGCCAAACGAAGTTCGTTAGGGTGTTCTTCTCCAACGAGGAAGAAGCCTGTAAACTTAAAGAGGAGGGCCTCAGCATAGGAGAGATCCACTACGATGCAGAGCCCTCACGACCAAAAACTCCCAGGACCACTGCCCACAAAGCTACCAAGCAGACGCCTGAGGGTAACAACCAACTACTGACGCTACTACAAACCCTGGTAACCCAATTATTAACGCACCAACCTTCCAAGTAAACCCAAGTCCGTCAGTCCAACACCGTTTAATCCAATTACACCACTCCTTCCTTTCTCAAAACCAGTACTCCACTCCTCTCCAAATCCTAGTAACACGAAAAGAGCCATTCATTGTGGAAGACGCCAAAAGAGCCAACAGTGTGCACACCTCCACCTTGTGCACACGACCCTTCAGAAGGCGCTCCCAACGTGACATTCCAAACCTTTCCCGCCATTTTCCAACTTTTCCCGCCAAGTTCGTAACGTTTTCCCAGTGATGAAGAATCAAATGAACTCCCTTAAAAATACCTCTCTCTCCTTTCCGTCTCTCCACACCCTTTCTTGTCTTCTCCTACAGGTTCGCTGAAGGGGTTGTGCCAGCCAGGCACAGACTCGAAGCAGCAGTTGCAGCCTTTGGCTGCAACAACCACACCATACTACTACTACTGTTTTCAGCAGAAATTACACACCACAAATGGACACTCTCACTCGAGAGTCCAAAGTGAACGGATCAACCTTTTCAGTGAAGATGCCACCAAGGACGCGCTATGCAGATATTCTCAGGGTTGTCTTCTCTATGCCAGAGGAGACACATGCGAGAGTTATCGGACGTGTCGGGGAGAGCCATATTCACAGGGACGAGCCATACGTATTTTTTTGTACGGCGTGTCGAAGAAAATCATTGGCCAGAATACTGACACCTTCAAAGCGCTCTTCAACCGGCACATCCAGTTGATAGATGGAGCAATAGATAGCATTGGGAATGGAAATGCGATATACTACGGGCGCACAACCCAAACGGAAAGCACCAAAATCACCACCACTGAAGCGAGCATGCTGACTGAAGTCTGCACAAGTGCTGATGCCCAGACGCAAAGTGAAAATGTTGATGAAGATCCAGAGGTAAATATTATAGGAAACCCTATAACATCCTCACCTCCACCCCAACCTCTTTCACCTTTGCCTCCCACACCAACGGAACCAGCGCGTAGGGAAAGTCGGAAGCGTGAGAAGTCCAGACCAGCTAGACCAGTCAAACAGCCGAGACCAGCATCCAGACCCAGAGAGCCAGAATTCACCGCGGTCATCACAGATGTGAACCCGCTTGTGAGGATGGCTGACGTCGAGGCTGCCGTATCAACGAATCACCCATCGTTCCGGCGCTGCCTTCGGGTCATTGCTCTTCGGAACAACCGCCAAACGAAATTCGTCAGGGTGTTTATCTCCGAGGAGGAAGATGCCCGAAAACTCCAACAGGAGGGTATCAGCATCGGGGAGACCCACTACGACGCAGAGCCTTCGAGACCAAAAACACCCCAGTCCGCTGCACCCACAGCCGTCCAGCAGTCGCCTGAGGTTAACCAGCAGCTACTGATGCTATTGCAAACGTTGGTGACCCAACTACAATCTCGCCAACCCAACCAATAAACACCAAACCCGTCAGTCCAACACCGTTTATTCCAAACGCACCACTCCAAATTAAACCCAAGTTTACTCCAGCTTTTCCATATTTCCATAATCACAAAAAGAGCCATTCTACTAGGGGAGACGCCAAAAGAGCCATCGGTGTGTGCACACTTACACCTAGTGCACACGACCCTGAAGAAGACGACCCCACGTGACCTCCATCCTTTCTCGCCTTTTCCAACCGTCGTTGGAAAAAGCCCGCCATTTTCCTCCTTCCTCCTAAACGCAACTGTCACCAGCAATGACGAATCATTTGATCATCTTCTCCTTTCCGTCTCTCCACACCCCTTCTCTTTCCTGTCCATTTTTACTTACCGTTTCTTTCAACAGTTTCGCTGAAGGGGTCGTGCCAGCCAGGTACAGACCCGTAGCAGCAGTTACAGCCTCCGGCTGCAGCATCTACTCCTACTACTACTGTTTTCAGCAGAAACCATACCTGCTTCCGTCTTCCTATCGTAAAGTGCTCTTGCTATGAATTCTTCTGCGTTATTTGAATTGGCCGATTTGACATCAAGTCAACTCGACTCTATGCTGGAACATTTCGATGTTGACCGCAATGAATTTGAAATGTATAATCTCCCGGAATCGACCTCAGCTATGGAAAATGGATCTACTCTCCCAAGACCGACCTCTGCTATGGATAGTGAATTTATTCTCCCGGAACCGACCTCTGCTATGGACACTGAATCTACTCTCCCGGAATCGGCCTCTGCTGAAAACAAAGGACCTGCTTTGGATAATAAAAAAGCAATATGCCCTGTTTGTGGTGAAACGTTTACGCAAATGCGTACCATGTATCGTCATCAAAGAACATATCATAGAATCAATCCCAAGACTCAACGGCCTGGTTTAGCTGGTGTACNCAAATGTACTTTATGTGAGCTAACATTTACAAGGATGGATGCCCTCACTCGTCATAACAAAACTAAGCACCAGCGCGGCATAAAACGTCCGACCAAATACCAAAAGGATGATCCGCTACCTGTGAAACGTCCAGCAATATCTGCTGAGTCTACATCTTTAACTTCTGTCCTGCTAGAAATTCTAGGCCTATCAACTGCTCGACAACCTAAAGCCACATCAGCATTTAAAACATTACCTCCACCAGCACAGTCCGCAATGAAGAATACATTCACAGTATATCGTGTGGAAAGCGAACGTGATTAAGATGACCATGCCGACCTCCAAAAATATCTCTCAAATCGCATCACCAAAGCAAATGAACTTGTAAGCACAATGCGACATCAATGGCATGGTATTAAATTTTACGCTGTAGCTCAAGTGGCATTCGTAAATGATTTGGGAGACGACGACGTTACGAGAACTGAGAGCTATTTCAGAAGCAAGGCGATTTACACAATTCAATCATCAGACATTCAGAAACAGATCATGACTGCCTTCAATAAAGTCATTAAAATTGTGCTGAATTTCAAAGGCAGGGTAACAATTGGGTGTTAGAGCAAGATGCATGTATGGAACTTAATGTATTTAAATACAAACCCCTTTCCGGCTCATCCTATTTGCCAACTCCACTTGCACTTGTTCAAAAACACGCGATCTAGAATGTGCAAAACACTGATCTAAATTGCTTCCTGTGGTCGATTCTGGCAGCCCTCCATCCAGTTAACAACCTCGAACGAGTCAACCATTATTTACAATACGAAGAATCGCTCAACATGACAGGAATTACGTATCCCATAGCATTCAATCAAATACCAATATTTGAATTGCAGAATGATACATCAGTCAACGTATTTGGATATGAAGAGGAGGAACTGTTCCCTATTCTCATTAGAAAGGAGGAAAAACCAACACACGTCAACCTGCTATATATCACGGTAGCCAAGAGCAGTCACTACTGTCTCATCCGAAACTTTAATCGACTTACGAGCCATCTCACCAAGCATCGTGCAGCAGCTCACTATTGCTACAGATGTCTACACAGATTTTCATCAGAAGAAAGATTGACAAGACACTTAGAGTACTGCGGAGAACACAAACCACAAAAAGTCGAAATGCCAAATGAGGACAACAAATGGCTAAAGTTTGACGAGTTCCATATGAGTCTTCCTGCTCCATATGTCATCTACGGAGACTTCGAAGCTTATGCGTTTAAAATTTAAGGTTGCTCTCCAGATGCCAATGCTTCATCTACTAATAAGTTGACGCACCACGTTTCTTTAGGGTTTTGTTACGTTATCGTAGGCCCTGAAGTGAAACTTATTAAGAATCCGATGGTGTATCATGGGCCAGATGNTATTAAAACTTTCTTAGAACATCTAAGTCGAGAAGAAAATATCATCAACAAGCTGATGAAGGAAGTCAATCCAATGAATTTGACAGCCAAAAAACAAGCCATATTTATCTCACAACCAGATTGCCATATTTGTGGTGAGCGGTTAAACGCCGATCGTGTGAGGGATCACTGCCATATCACTGGAAAGTTCAGAGGACCAGCACACAACAAATGTAATCTGAATTACAAGTTCTCGAAGGTTATTCCAGTTGTGTTTCACAATTTGCGGAGATACGACAGTCACCACATCATGACTGAAATCGGGCAAATGAAGGGACGTCGTCTTACATGTATTCTCAATAATATGGAGAAGTACATTTCTTTTTCATTGGGGAATCGGCGTTTTATTGACTCTTTGCAGTTTCTCCCAACTTCACTGGAGAAGCAGGTGGGAAATTTGGTGAAGGAAGGTCAAGTTAATTTCACCATCATGTAACTCACTCCTAAACAAGTGGATCTGCTGATTCGAAAGGAGTATTCTGTTACGACTATTTCGATGGTCCAGACAAATTAAACGATACCCAACTACCAGAAACGAGAGAGTTCTATAAGTGTCTCTCGGAGGAGCATATAACAAACCAGGATTACGAACACGCACAACTTTTATGGAATATTTTCGGTATACATACCCTTGGTGATTACCATGACCCTTACATGATGGTGGATATACTACAGCTGGCAGATGTGTTTCAACATTATCGAAGATTGTGTCTCAAACACTATCAAATCGATCCAGCCCATACATTCACATCACCTGGGCTAGCATGGAGAGCTTGCCTTTGAATTACCAAAGTTAAGCTGGAACTCCTCACAGATGTAGACATGTACCTTTTCATTGAACGTGATGTTAAGGGGGGGGGGGTATAATCGCGATCGTTAATCGTTATAGCGCAGCCAATAACCCCAAGGTGGAGGGTTATAACAAGAACTCACCAAGCAAACACATAATGCATCTCGACGCTAATAATGTCTACGGATGGGCGATGAGTCAATGTCTCCCTGTGAGAGGCTTTAAGTGGACTACCGAACAAATACATTTCGAAAAACATTCTGATGATCACAATGTTGGATACATTGTNGAGTGCGACTTGAAATACCCAGGAAATTTACATTATGGCCACTCCGATTATCCTCTTGCTCCGGAAAGGATGAAGATCAGCGAGGATATGTTATCTCCATATTCTCGCCAGGCCACGGAAGAGCTTTGTATTACACACTTTTCAAGCTGCACGAAACTTGTCCCCAATCTCCATGACAAAACCAAATACGTNTTGCATTATGTCAATTTGAAATTATACCTGAGTTTGGGCATGAAACTAGAACGAGTTCATCGAGTACTGCAATTCCATCAGTAAGCATGAACACAAACTGTAGGAAACAAGCAAAGAACGATTTCGAGAAGGATTTCTTTAAACTGATGAATAACNCAGTATTTGGGAAAACAATGGAGATTCTAAGAAATCGAGTTAACGTGGAACTCATTACGGAGGTGAAAAGGACAACGAAGCTTATATAGCCTGTACAGCTTTTCATGCTTTCCGAATTTTTTATCATGACCTTGTTGCCGTTCACAGTAATCTGACGAATCTAAAGCTGAACCAACCGGTGTATGTGGGATTTTTGATTCTCGATTTAAGCAAAACATTGATGTACAATTTACATTACAATCACATCAGACAACAATATGGAGATAGAGCTAAACTCTTATTTGGGGATACGGAATCACTCTGCTACGAAATCACTACTGCAGACATCTACAAAGATATGGAGAATCATGCAGATGTGTATGACACATCCGATTATCCTGCATCTCATCCACTGCACAGCACCGTCAACAAAAAGGTGTTATGGAAGATAAATGACGAAACCAACGGACAGCCCATCAGGGGATTTGTTGGGTTGAGACCAAAGTTGTACTCGATCCTGATGCATGACAGTGAAAAGAAGACGGCTAAAGGTGTTTCACGTACTGTGATTAAAAAGCACATACGTCACGAGTGCTATCAGGCATTTCTTTTGGAGAAGCATAGGAAGTATGCTGTTATGAANAGAATTCAAAGTTATCACCACCATCTTCATACAGTCAACCTAAACAAGCTGGCATTGAGTCCGCTAGATGAAAAGCGCTATATTTTGCCAAATGGGTGTGACACGCTAGCCTATGGTCACTACAGAATTCAAAACATGAATCANTANCAACTCTATAAGAGTATTGGAAATAGGCCTACCGGGGAACCCGCAATTGAAGGGGTAACGCACCCAGCAGATTACATCCTAGGTGGTGTGGAAATAAATCAAGGAAAAGGCAATATAACACGAAATGCAAGAATTTAAGGCACACACATCAATTGGCTATTGTGGAGTAAACATGGATTTACGCTTAAGGCACCCGTTTACATGTATCATTGGTGGACCTACAGGGTCAGGAAAGACAGCCTTTTTGAAGAAACTTTTATATTTTACCAAAGATATGTTTAATGCTAATTTCGATAAAATTATCTTATGTTATGGGGAATGGCAAAATGCATATGAATATTTGAAAGCTGCGAATATTCAATTTATGGAAGGTTTGCCTGATATGGCCTTATTTGATGGTAAGCAACCATCACTTATTATTCTGGATGACCTGATGCAAGAATGTGATGAAAGANTCCGTACATTGTTTACCAAATGAAGTCATCACCATAATATTAGCGTTAAATTTATTACGCAAAATATTTTTCACCAGTCTAAACAATCACTTGATATATCTTTGAATGCTAATTATATGGTCTCCATGAAATCTCCGAGGGATAAATCTCAAATATTTTACTTAACAAGACAACTTTTCCCGGAAAAGCCGAAATATGTCGTTCAAAGTTATAAGATGCCACATCTGCACCATATGGATACCTTCTAATTGATCTAAAGCAAACAACACCAGANAACTTACGANTGCGATCACGCATATTTCCTGATGATGGTGGAGTCATCATATAGGAACCTAAATAACCAATATAAATTGAAGTGTTTCCGTGTATCCAAATTATTCAATCATTGACTATTGAACATGTCGGATGCTCTGCGGAAGAATATTCATTTATTTCGCATATAATTGAAGTTAAAGCCTGAATCGAGACGAGCTATTTTAAAGGAAGCTAAAAAGAATCTTGTTTATAGTGTATGCGAATGTAGTAATAATTTACTACGCGGTAATATTCCTGTAACAAAGAAACCTAATCATTGTCTCTCCAAGTTTAGACAAGTTTCTCGTAAACTTGTTAACCGTAAAATTAATTGGAAAGCTAATAGCAAAATTCTAGTTCGGCGCAGTGGAGCATTACTACCATTGCTTATTGGCCCCATTATATCTACGCTTCTGAGTTCGCTGCTACAATGGATTATACTTAGAAGACTGTCATCGCTCCGGAGGAGGCATTTGCTCGGCTTCAGTCATCTACTATTTCACAATCCATTTCAACTATGGATCAAGAACTTCAACGCATCATGCAGCGAAAAAACCTCAGTGATTACGACAAATGGCAGGAATATCGGGAAGTTATCCAAAGATATATACATAGTGTTAGGAAATCTCAAAAACCAATTACATTTGAACTGCAGGAAAAAATCTCAGAACCTCAACAGATGGACTTCATTATTCAATCTCTACCAAAAACATATCACTCTCGTGCTAAGATCCGTTTTAGATATGTACTGAACTCTAAGACCATATCCTGAAACTCTAAAAACGAAATTAATTTAAACTCAAAGTTGTATCCCCATACGAATATTGTCGATCTTGTAAATGATACGATTCGTCCTCTTAAAAACTCTTCTTCTCAAACCTGGCAACCATTCAATGATTTGCTGTCTTCCTTGAGTGTTCCACGATCATTCATTGGCAACAGCCGTCGAAGAAAATATATTGAATCTCTCAATCCATCTTTGACACCCTCTGCAAGAAAACTATCTACTCCTATAAGTGAAGAATCAATGCTAAAATTTACTTGGATTCCATATGGAAAGAAATAATGGAATTCTAGAGAAAATCTACTACGATCCATCCCATCCAGCAAGGACTGCAAGGACCCTCTGGAATGCCATAAACAAGAAAATAACACTGCAACAAGATCGGGTATGGATGTCTTCACAAGATACCTACACAATGCAAAACATTTAAGGAAAAGTTTCTCCGAAACAAGACATATGTTTCAACAGTTGGAGAGCAATGGCAAACAGATTTGAATGACATGAGATCTCTGAAAAAGCATAACGATGGAATGTCCTATCTTTTAACAGTCATCGATTGCTTTAGTAGATTTGCCTGGGTTATTCCTTTAAAAACAAAGTCTAGCGGTGACATCATACGTGCCTTCACAATTCTCTTTGAATCTCACATCCCTTCACGCTTATAAACCAATAAAGGTACAGAATTTCTAAATCAACCTTTTCAAAGTTTCTGAAGGCAGACAAAGTTACATTTTTCACTACAAATAATTCCAACACAAAAGCAGCTATGGAGGAGCGTTTCAACAGGACTCTTAAAACCAAGATAAGGAAATATTTCACTGCTAAAAACACTCATCGTTTTGTCGATGTTTAGCCTCAACTTCTTCATTCCTACAATCACACATTGCATTCTACAATCAAAATGAAACCAATAGACGTTAACAAAAATAATGCGCTTGACGTCTGGAAAACGTTGTATGGTATGAAAGCACCTGCAATAAAATACAAGTTTACGTAGGTGATTACGTTCATATCAGCAAAACTAAAATTATTTTCGACAAAGGTTATGAAGCCAATTGGAGTGAGGAGGCATTTACTATAATACGGAGAATAACACGTCATCCACATGTATATATTATACAAGATCTTAACAACAAAACCATTGAAAGAACATTTTATGAGGTCGAGCTTCAACCTGGTATAATCTATAAAATCATCACTACAAGAGGCAAAGGGCTAAGTAAGGAGGCGCTCGTTGACTGGAAGGGATATCCTACATCATTCAACTCTTGAATCTTAGCGAAAAATATACAAAGTGTATAACAACTCATGGAGAACTTCTACCTAACACTCCCAAGCAACAATTCTCTCAAAATATTTCCAAATAATACTGTTGCTGAATACACGACTAAATTGCATCACCGTTTGGAGCTTCAAGGTCAGTGGCAAGTGGCGCTTGTGGAAATAGAATATACGGTTTCATTCTATAATGTCAAGGCGGGTCACAACCTTACGCTTATTAGAGATAAATCGACAAGTCCATCTCCCTTCAAACAATTTTATGCTCCCGTGGGGTATTATCACTCGGTGGAGCATTTGCTGTATATTAACAACAATTTTACGCTATTACGTGGCCTCGCGTCGTTCAAATTTAATCACGTTATGGATCATGTAGAATTTAAAACTGATAACGAGGTTACTCTTATTTTTACTCGAGGTATGGCCGAGATTCTCGGGTATTTACCTAACCAGAACATTCAGAGTATCAGTCTCAATCCTGCTGCATTATGTCGCAATGTAACTAATCAGCTCTTTGTATATACTGATATTTTAGAGCCTCGTCTTGTTGGTGATGCCATTGCCCCTCTTTTGCGAATCATAGGTTTAGAGGATCAAACATATGAAAAGCTCATTGTTAAAATTTATGATAGTCCCCATTATATCCCGGTATTGAAACGTTCATTTGATACCATTAATGTGGATGGAAGAAACAAAACGGGCGAAAAAGTACCACTTTAATTTGGGACGTCAATAGTGATACTTCATTTCCTTAAGGTCTCATAATGAAACCACGATTTACTCGACTTCCAATGAAGCAAACTGGTTATGGTGTTTCAAGCGTCTTTTATGGAGTGCCCTACCAGAAAGGACATGGACTAGGTAATTTATTAGGTGGATTTCTTCGTACTATTATGCCGTTTATCAGAAGTGGTGCTCAAGCTGACAGAAAAGAAGCTTTGAGAACTGGCGGTGAGTTATTAAAGGATGTCGTAGGGGGTAAAGCAATAAAGAATGCAGCCAACGAACATCTCATTAAAGCAGGNCACTCTCTTGCTGATCAAGCTAAACTAAAATTAGACAAAATTCAGCGAGATAATGGAATAAATGCCAGAGCACCAAAGAGAAAATGTCATAACTCTACTGTATCTTCTCGCAAACGGTCGCGTCTTCCAGTTCATGATATATTTCATTAGTCGTCATGGCATTTTTTGACATCCATTCTTCTGAGGCTACTAAATCTGAACTTGATATCTTCTCTCTACCACGAACGCACACAACTATGGATAAAGGACAATGGATTTATTACTAACCTCTTGATTCACTGAATGACGAGGGTCCTATTGAATTTGTTGTTCCTGGACATGGAAAAGATTACATAGATCTCGCACATACGCTTCTTCACATAAAAGCTTGTATAACAAAATGTGATGGCTCTTCTCTGAACGAAAAGAGCTCTATAGGACCTGTGAATAATTGGATGCATTCGCTATTTAACCAGATAGATATTTATCTTAATCAAAAGCTTATCTCACCTCCCTATCATACCTATATTGAAACTTTGCTAAACTACGGTACCACTGCAAAACAATTCCATCTTACATCGGCTCTCTGGTATAAGGATGATAGTGGAACATTCGATGATATGACTTTGAATGAAGGCTTTAAAATAAGAAGAAAATATATTTTGGGATCTAGCGAAGTGGATATGGTTGGTGGACTCAATTGTGATATCTTCAACATGGGACGATTCCTACTTAGTGGTGTGGAGTTAAGGCTAAAGATGGTCCGTAGCCGTGCTATATTCTGTTTAATGGGTGACATCTATGACTATAAAGTTCGTATTACGGATGCCTCTCTTGCAGTTCTAAAAGTAAAACTCAGTCCAAAAGCTCTTCTACATAACGATATCATTCTCGTCAAAACTTCTGCAAAGTATCCTATTAACCAAGTTAAAACTAAACTTATTACAGTACCTAGTAACGTGCAAAGCAAAACTGTTGACAATATTTTTCTTGGACAAATGCCAAAACGTATCGTTGTAGGTCTTGTCTCCAACAAAGCCTACAATGGTGACATTTCTAAAAATCCCTTCAACTTTCAAAACTTTAGGCTTCAGCTCTTGAGCTTCTACCTTGATGGTGAAAAAATTTCCTTTTGTCTTCTTCAACCTACATTTAAAACTTCTTCAAACACTCACATTAGCAGTTATTACACATTGTTCACAGGTACCTGTATTCACTACCAAGATGATAGAAATGACATTTCTAGAGACGAATATGCCTCGGGGTACTGTCTTCATGCTTTTGATCTACTCCTGATCTTGGAGCTAGCGCAGAAAGTCACTGGAACATCATACGACAAGGTAATTTAAGATTAGATGTCTCATTCGGCCAACCTTTGGAGGATACTATCAACTGCGTCATTTACGCAGAATTCGATAGTCTCATTGAAATCAACAAGCAAAGGAATATTGTGATTGGTTGGTGATTTAGCTTATATCAGAACATCCCGTTAATTGCCTCAGTTAATCATGAACAGTCTACAGCTGCAGAACGCTCTTTGTCGCTACAAGTTTGCTGCCATCCATTTTTTTTGTGTGTTTTTCCTGCTGATGCACTTCCATCTTTGGTAAAATTCCCTTTTCCTATAATAATTAACACGATAATCACAATGAACGTGGAAGTCATTGGGTTGCAATATATGCTGACAATTTGAACAAGATGGAATATTTTGATAGCTATGGACTAGAGCCNTATTTTGATAGCTATGGACTAGAGCCAAATAACAGGTATATTTTGGAATTCCTTAAGAATTTTTTAAGACGCTGGATATATAATGACATCTGTTTACAAAGCCCATTTTCGTCTATACGTGGGCATTTCTGTGCAACATATTTGGGTCACAGAGCGCGAGGTAATTCACTAATAGACTATTTTAGTAATTTTGACGGAAATGCTGTACGTAATGACGCAATAGTTCTCCGTGTGTTCAACATAAATTTAAGGTGCAAACAATACAAAAGGACAAGTGTTGAATGTCAACAAGGTTGTCAAGCACGAGGACTCTTGCAGTATGGACGTCGTTATTGATGTGGAGTACTTTATCTGTCTTGACCAAAAGCTCATAATAAAAGAATTGAGTGGATGTAGTTTGCCACTTGGAAAGATACAGTCCTGGATTTTCAAACCACCTTACGCTTTTCATTCCATGCCTCAACAACTACAAAGGCACATTCTATGGCTAACTCGCAATATGCATCATAATTATTGGGATGATGGTATAGTACTCTATGAGGAGTTACAAACATGTATACAATATCTCGTTAAAGACACACATAAAATATATGTAAAATGACATGAAAAATCTAAGCTCATAGCAGAACTTTGCCGAATTCTAGTTGTTCATTTGGACACTCTAGGTTGTCCTTCACATTACAGTTTAAATTCGTGTAAATTCAATTGTTTTCACCATAGCCATAATGGGCTAACACATTGCGCAGTACGAAAAAGTATTGAATTTGTAAAATGGTTAAATGAAACACTATTACATAAACAGTACTTGTAACTACTGGTTTAAGGCTAGATACGTCGCCGGTTAATGTATATGTCTATATAGCCGGTTGAAGACTATATACGTCACCGACATGTGTATGTAGTTGGTTGAAGACTATAAACGTCGCCAACGTATATATGTGTGTGAAGTACTGTTAATGATAGATGTGTTTCTGTTATAAATAAAAACAATAAAAAAAACAATGAAAAGAACATTAAATTGCCGCAGACAGTCTCAAGCCTGTTGAAAGCTCTTTCTTTTGCAAAGGTCATGAAGTGGGAGAGATGGTTATTAAACATTTAAAATTATATTAACATAAAAAGTAAGATAGATTAACACCATACTTGAGTAGAGCATCACCCGACAAGGAGCGAGTCGGTTAGGTTAGGTTAACACCATACTTGAATAGAGCATCAACCCACTCGCATCCACCAAGTCAGATGCTATATGGAGAGGAAAATATAAAATGGTATATAGTTCAAGGATGGTCAGGTTAGGTTAGGTAAGGTAGTTGAAGAGTGTTGGGTTAGGTCAAGTTAGGGTACATAGTTGAAGGGTGGTAAGGTTAGATTAAGTAAGGTAGTCGGAGAGAGGTTAGGTTATGTAGTTGAAGGGTTAGGTTAGGCAAGGTTGTTGAAGAGAGCTTGTGCCCACTCGCATCCACCACCCGCACCACCCATACCACGCATAACACCAATCGCACAACTCATACCACTCATATCATTTCACCACCACTCGCATCACCGGGTGCGAGTGGAGTCTGAACCCCCCAAAAGTCCCCTACTGGCATTGAACGAGTAAAATAACGTGGGTCCCATCAACAATTGGCTACATTGCTTATGTCATCAAGTGGTAATTTTTCTCCATCAAAAACTCATTTCTTCAACTTCGAAAACGTACCCGTACAGATAATGCATTGAAAAATTGCTGAATTACGGACCCACAGCCAAATCNAGTCATCTCACCTCTGCATTATTGTACAGTAGGCAAACATGACGCCATTTCATCAAACGAAAGTTATCGGCAATGCAAACAATACGATGAAAATTCGCAAGAAATTGTGATCTTTTGAGAACTTGCGACATTTTTCACGTCGGACGTAATCTTCTCAACGAAGTTGAATTGCGAGTCAAACTCATGCGAAGCAATGAAATTTTTAGCTTCATAAGAGACGGAAACAACTACAAAGTATGCATTTCTGATGCCACGCTCATCGTCCGTAAAGTCATAATTAATACTCAATTTCTACTGCAACACCAAGTTATTCTCAACAAATCTTCTGCAAAATATCCTCTCACTTGGGTGGAAACAAAAGTCATCACCATGCCTGCAAACATTCAAAGCAAAACTCTGGACAACGTTTTCTGGGACAGATGCCAAAGAGAGTCATCGTGGGATTCGTATCGAATAAAGCCTATAATGGAGATATCACTAAAAATCTATTCAACTTTCAACATTATAATCTTCAGTTTTTGAGCCTTTATCTGGACGGTGAGCAAGTACCTTCATGACCTCTAGAACCAAATTTCACGAATGTATATATTTACGTGTAATATTATTTAACGCTCTTAACTGGAACTGGTATTAATTATTCTGACGAAGGAAACGCCATTTCGAGAGACGAATACAAGAACGGCTTGCACGTTTTTGATCTCAGCCCCGATCTAAGCGCAAATGCAGGTTCTCACTGGAATTTAACACAACAGGGAAGTTTACGTCTGGAAATCAACTTTGCTCAACCTTTATATGAAACTATCAACTGTATTTCAAATCAATAAACAACGCAACGGAGTGATGGAGCAAGGCATTTAAACATGAACAGCATCGATATAAGCATGGCTGTTTGCAGCAACGAATACGTTTCTCCAGTTTACGCTGGTGTATTTTCAGCTGATAAACTTCCTAAAAATTTAGCAACACCGTTTGCACTCGTCGCTAATTCAGACAGCCATGATCAACCTGGATCGCAACATTTTGCCAAAACTTGGTCAACTGCATTTTTACGACAGCTACGGAAGGAAGCCTGACAAGGTGCACATTTTATCATTCATTCAACATTTAAGAAGACGCTGGGTCTACAACGATGTCAGTCTACACAGCCGCTTTTCAAATGTATGCGGAAATTATTGCGTAACGTTTTTGGATCACATCTGCAGAAGTAAACGTATGCTGGAGTACGTTCGGCAGTTTGGTTCTGACGTCGAAGCCAACGACGACTAAGTCTTGAAAATCTTTACTTCAAAATACAATTTGCATGTTACATTACGCAACTTATCGATGGCGCCATGTTGCAGAGCCCTGTAATTATAAAGCTTACCGTTGAACGTTTCGACTCTACATTAATTCAACATGCACCTTGTGGTCGACATCGAATACTACGTGGGCGTCGATAAGAAGCTCATCGTGAACGAACTAGCAGCGTTTTCAGGACAACAATTACAAAATTATATCTCAAGCCACCCTACCCATTTCTACAGCTACCAGCTATAATCCAGCGCCACAATTCCTGGATTTTCAATATCCTTCACCAAATAAGGTGAGACGAGGGATTTGTACGTTAAGACAGTCTACGAAGCTGCGTTCGTCATCTCACCCAGAATTCCAATCACGTGTACGGCAAGGGACATAAAAAATGCCGACTCTTTTCGAAGCTTATTGGAGGCGAACAATCAACATGTATTCAATTTACGAAATGAACAGTGTATCTAGTTATGTGAGTTGTTTTCTTAAAATACACATGTTTAATTTGTATTGTGCAGTGAGAAAGTGTTACCGTTTTTCCAACTGGCTTAACAGCTCTATGAGCGACCAAACTACAAACATTTTATAAACATTATGATAATTATTACTTTTTGTACGTGTTCATTAATGTATCAAAACTACAATAATAATACCGTAATAAACTGTACTCTTATACATAAATAATTGTTTTTTTATTCCTCAAAACCTGGCCTCAATTTTTGTATTATGTAGATGCTATGCACATGAATATTATTTTACAGGTTCGAATCTCGGAAAGAGAAGTGTACTTTATATAATAACTTGGGTGAAAAAATTATTTTTACCAGGTTCGAGTCTGTGATGAAGCTCTTTAAGACAAGTGTATGTAATAACTTGGGTGAAAACATTAAAATATCTTGGGTTCGAAGCTTCGAAAGGTTTATGCGTCTGAGAATAAGTGTATAATATTTAGTCTGAAATAATTAAAATATCTTGAGGGAGTTCAAACCTCAAATGGTATAATGTACTATCGGTCAACCACAAGGAAGCTACCACTTGATATTCTAAAAGGGGTCCAAGTTCAAAGCTTCGAAAGGTACACCTCAACTGTACTATATTTCATAACTTGGGAATCGACCCTCTGAATGGTACACTATCTAGCCATTCGTCACCGGACACCCCTCAAAAAGTGATTGGGTTCGTCTGTACCCGTGATACAACGTATAACCCTTTCAGACCCTGTACGCACAATTGTGCGGGTAGT